>JAQQAC010015137.1:3551-25558 GCA_029783875.1 Phataginus tricuspis | reverse complement strand
CCATCCATCCATCCATCCTTCCATCCATCCATCCATCCATCCATCCACCCATGCATCTACTGTGGAATTCTGTTTCTCAGCTACTCAGAGGGAGATAGAGACAGATACACATATATACCCAGAGACACACGCACATACACAGAACAAAGATAGATACTGAGAAAAAGTGATAGACATATGGCCGGACAAAGGTAGAGATACAGACACTCGTGGAGAAAGGAACACACAGAGAGACAGAGAGAGACAAGGGAGAAACAGCTGCAACCACAGCAGGAGGGCGTTAGCATAACCACGCAGGCTTGGGGCACAGTCATGCATTGCGGGGCAGCAGACAGGGACTTGGTTTGAAACAGGGAGACTTGATTCTAACTCCAAGAGGTTGTGTGCTTCAGTGGTTAAGATCCACAGATTAGGAACTAGACTGCAGTAATCACATGGAGTTTAAGTCCCAGCTTCCCACATAATAGAGGTTTATGATATTGGACTACTTAATTAAACCCCAAGTCTCGGGTTCTTTACCTGTAAAATGGAGATCCTCATATAATACACAAGGATCCTTCCCTCATAGGTTTTGAGGAGTATATGTATATTGAAGGCTTAGTACCCCATAAACACTCTATAAATGCTGGGTTTTGTCATCCAAGTCAGAGTCTGCCCCTAAACTATGTGACCTTGAGCAAACTGGCTTTTCTGTCTGTGCTTTGGTTTCCAAATCTGTGAAGCGAGGAGGGGCAGCTCTTCGGATTTCCAAGCCCCTGCCTCCCTTCACGGCCTTCTCTCCCATTACCCTCTGTCTCTGGTTCTTCGTGGCTATCCCAAGTGAACGGTTTTTCTCCTTCAGAGAAGGTGCCCCCTCTGTCTTCGATTTCATTTAGCCACGGTCAGACCCAGCAAATGAATTGCTTGCCTCCTCTTGGCTGACACAGGAAGGAAACCGGCCTGACAGCTTCCCAGGAGGAATCGATGGGAGGATGTCTGATTCTGCAATGAACTGGAGCACTGCTTTGGGGTGGCAAACCTGCCCCGCCCGCGTGCAGGCTCAGGCCTGGTGGCTGGGGGCTGCCGCCTCACCCTGTGCTCTTGCTGTGGCTGTCAGATGGCAGAGGGTGAGCTGCCCTTGTGCTGCGTGGTGTCCCTACAATCCACAGGGACCCTCTGGGGCGTATGAGTCCAGTCTCTCACCACAGTGTCCCCCACCCACCTTTTCCTGGGCTTCTTGATAAATATCCACCTGTCTTTGAAACTCTGCCTGAATACCTTGTGCCTGGGGGCTCCTGCCATCTCCACTTTTGAACAGTTCTTAGAGACACAGAGCTGTTTAGCCTGTCAATGCTGATATACTATGATGTTGATGACGGCCCTTACTTCTGCACAAAGTATGTTAAGGAGGTGACACAGCTAGAAAAAAGATGTTAAGTTCTCTGTTGCTAAGAAGCAAGGGAGTAGAAGGAAAAAAACCAAACAAACCAGAATTAGCATAGCCTCATCTGCAAAGCTTCCCCACTCGGTGCTGCTGTGACATTCTGTCCTCACACGCACGATGGGGTTATAAACACTTAGTAGGCCTCTTTTCTCCTCTAGGTGGTTAGCTGGGGAGGTGGGGGATGTGCCCTGCTCTGTTGTTTTTGTAGGTGACTAACAAATGTTTGCTTAATGAATACAATTACATTCTGTAGTTTCACTGCATGTGGCCCTAATTTAATTAAAATTTTTACCCCAGTAAATGCATATATACCTGTTGCAAAGGCTATCTGGTATTACAAGATTTCCAGCTAAAGAGAGTAGTCCCATGTCCTCCTCTTCCCCAACCATAATCCTGCTTCCTAGAGACAATCATTTTAACTCTTTTCGCTGCACTTTTCATCTCCATAGTTTTGGATAATATGGTTATACCTCTGTTTTCTGATTTTTTCCATTTTAAATATTGTCTATTGGCTTTACATGCTAGAAGTTAGCTTTTCTATACACACACACGCACACCCACAGGTTTTCTTCTCCCAATATAGTTCTATCACAAGTTTTGCTAGTATATGTATATTCAGTATTTATACTATTATGACTATTATGGCAGTTGTTTACAGCTGAGCCATGTAGTTCTATGAACACATTTCCTTTCTTTTACAACTTTAATTTTTCCTGCAATAACTAATTGTCTCTTTTTTGTTTGCATAGTTGTCTATATTCCTATCACTAATTTATCTCTAAAGTTTCCAAAAGAATTGTAAAATTCCTCTAACTATGATTAAACACATCAAGTAGTAGCTTAGTTTTATTCTTTCCATGGACACAGCCCTTCTGGACTTCTTTATCTTCTGCTGCAGTCTGGACTGGGGGTCTCAGGTCTGCCACCTTGTTCCTCCCTCCAGCATCATCCTGGTGCTTTTAACTTTTTAATTTTGGGGGCCTTTTCGTATATTTGCTCGCCCGTTTCTTGGACTTCATCTTTTCTCTCTCTTGGCTTCCTCCTGTACTATGGTTGAGCCCAGTTTCCAATCAAGTGTACGATTTTCAGCCCTTCCAGCGCCCCTGCCTGGAGAGGGCCTGGAACCTTGGATTCCTGACACTTCCTGGGCTCCAGTATATCACTGGCTTCCTTCTTTGAGCTCAGCCCTTAGAGGTCCTTGTAGAGGGAAAAAGCTGAAACTTGAGTCATTTCATCAGTTGCTCATCTGTTTCTGATCGTCCAACATTTTCTTGAAAGCTCATTTGCTGTCTTCTCTCTCATTCTCCCCATGTTTTGGTGTTTATCCTTTTAAAACCTCTTTCCTGTAATTTCAGTAAAGTTTTTGAGAGGAAGCAGAGATGAGCTGAAAGTCCAACTGATTGATTTTAAGAATGTTTAACGAGTGTAATAATTGATTCTTATGTTGTCTCTGAATGAAGAAAAAGTGTCTTAGCCCTCATGTAGAATTCAGGAACCAAAAAATAGCTTTTTTCCTTCAAGTACTTTTTGGCTAAGTTTTCTTAGAAATCCATACTCAGGATGGGGGAACATTTGGGACCACAACTCTTCACAGCCAAGTAGCAGATGAAAACTAATGAGCTGTATCAGTTATCTGTTGCCACAGTAATGCTGTATTATAAACAACCACAAAACCTCAGAGGCATACAACGATGCTTATTGCTTTCAGGGCTGTGGGATCAGTGCCAGGGAGGCCAGGCGGCTCTGCTGTTCTCGGCTGGGCTCTCTGGTGTCTGGGGTTGGCTGACTGTCGGCTGATCTAGGATGGCCTCATCTCCGGTAACTGGAGAAACCAGGTTCTGCTGCTCGTGTCTCACATCCTCCGGCAGGCTAGTTTGGACATCTGCTAATGCGAGTGACAGAGCCACAAGGCTTCTGGAGGCTTCGACTTGAGAATGACAACCTGTCACCCCCGTCATACTCTGTGGGCCAAAGCAAGTTATGAGGCTAGTTCAGACTTCAGGATGGGGAAATTTGGTCTCCAGCAATCTGATGAGAGCTGAAAAATGACAGGGCAATGGCTATGACTATGGGGTGTGTGTGTGTGTGTGCACGTGTGCGTGTATGTGTACAGCTGGGATCATTCAGGCAATCAAGCTACTATACCGACTGAAATCGGGAATTCTGCAGACGAAGGCTGCCCCTACAATGTAATAGGCTGCTTGCCCTTATAATCTGCTTTCTTCATAAACTTTTGCCTGTATCTGGCACCGCAGGAATAATATAACATGTGGTAAAAGTACCCAGGACAGGATAAACTGGCAGCTTTGCTGTTCCCTCCGTTTGCTGATCTTGGTTGCATAAAGTGGATTCCTTGGGATTTTTGAAAATCCAGATTGTTGACTGGGTGAAAAGCAAAGCCCCGTAGGTCCTCCCCTTGGGAGCCTCTCAGGTTTTCCTTGTATGGTGTCCACATTCCTGAGCCAGAGCCTGCCTTTTTTATCTGGACCTAACCCCAGGGCCCAGAACTCTGCTAGGGAAGTGCAGGCAGCGTATCTGGTCATTGTCCCGGCCCGTCCTGTTAGGTGACCAGAACCGCACCTTCTCTCTCTTCCTCTTACCTCCTTGAATTCTCACAGGGTCACTTTGTGTTTTAACCCAAAGGATTGGCTTTGTGGAGGCGCATTTCAGGCTGGGCTTGGGCAGACAGTCCTGGTCTCTGAGTCCCAATCACTGTCCTACCCTCAGGCGAACCCTAGGGCAGGCTTTCTTTCTTTTAGACAAAGTGGGACTGAGTATTGCTTGAAATGGAACCAGTGTCTGTGGCTTTGACCCCACCAGTGAAGGGGGCATGATACGGGAGCCTCCCTCCCAGGGATGCTCTAAGGGTCTGAGGAGCTGATGGTCACAGTGAGCCCTTGAAAAGCCCTACCTCCTATTTATTCCTAGAGCTGTCACCTGACCTGCCTCCTGGCTCCTCTCTGGGTGCTCTCTAAAGAGGCTGCCTCGAATCCATTCCTTTCTCATTCTTTGTTCTCTGGTGTCAGGCTCAGGCTGTGTCCTGCCTCTGCTACTGAGGCCTGAAGTCCTGCCCAACATACCTGTCTGCCCCCAGTGCCTCTGACCTGGCAGCCCGGAGGGAAGTGCCCCACTCATTCCTCAGGGAGGTCATCCGCACACCGTCCTAGGCAGGCTTGCACTGCCTGCCCCAGGTTCCGCTCCTGGTTCAACCCCAAGGTGGGCCCTTGGGAAGCTTCCTTGCCCTGAGGTCTCCTCAGTTCAGGGAAGAAGACCTGAAGGCTAATTCTCACTTGGCTTTGTTAAGAAAGATGTGGATTCTGGCAGCGTCATTGTTCCTTGAAAACAGGGAGGAAGTTCAGCAGCAGCTCAGGGGCCACCTCTGTGCCAGATCTGGGGGAGCAAATGCCACTCCAGAAACTGCAGAAGCCCATGGGTCTGAGAGCCCCGGCTCTGGGCCACTGAGACCTCAAGCAAGCACCTCCTCCCTTCAGAGCTGGGGCTCGTCCCCCAGGAAATAAGAGTCGGGTCTGATCACTGTTTCTTAACCCAAATAAGACCACAGACCCCCAAAATGCCTGTGACCTTTACTGAAGACATGAAGGTGAAGAAAAGGGGAAAGTTTTGGGCAGGCCTGGGGGCCGGGATGTGAGGGAGGCACACACTATGGTAGAGGGCCCAGTGGTGGTGGACAGGGCATGCCAGGGACCCAGACTCCTCCAGGTGTGTCCAGCTCTTATTTCATGAATCTACCTCCCAGTCCTAATAGCGTCAACTTTTATTATCACCCCTGGCCCTTGTAACAGCTATGGAATGCTAATCAGCCGTGAGTGCCACGCAGTATGTTAAGCATGTTGTACAAGTTGCTTCATTGTATTTTCATGCCTTTCCTATGAAGAAATGATCGATATTCCATTTTACAGCTGATAACCAGGCTAAGAAACTTGTCCAGTGGTCAATACTAGTTGCCCATCCTAACTAGAACTGCCAGCAGAACTAGGAATCAAACCCACGACTTATCTGGGTCCAGGGTCTTCAGTCCTAATGGGATTTATGGAAGTCCAGCTCTGGGCTAAGAAGTTTGGAATACAGAGCTAAGGGAAAACTCACTCACCACCTTGGAGGCTGTGAGCTAAAGCTTGTTCTAAATGTCACAACAAGGTAGCAATAGAGGGCTATGGGAATTCCAGGGACAATCCAAAGAGGCTTCCTGGAGGAGAGGACATTTATAATGGCCCTTGAAGGAGAAGGATTTCAATGGCGGAGAGGGAACTCTAAGCAGATGGCGTGGCTTTTGTGGAATGCTAGGTGGGAAGGTTGGGGAAAGTGGGTGTGGCTTGGCCTCATGCAGTTTCAGGTGTATTTTGGTTGCAATGTGCTCTGAAGAGGTGCTGGTGGAAAGTAGATTGGAAAGCTAGATTAAGGCCACATTGATGACAGCATTGAATCAGGGTAAGGTTCCAGGAACATGGCAATGGAAAGGGAATGGGAGATATGACAAGTTTTGCAATTTTATTCTATGCTGTAGAAAAAGTGGAAAATGGACAAGTACGGACGATACCAGACCACATGTAGGTCAAATAGGGCTAGAAAACCTAAAAATATTGTGTAGTTTTCTTGCTTTGCTTTCATAGACCAGCTGAGGGTCCTTATGCTAGAAATCTGAGCAACCCTCCATAAGCCAGGCTGGGAAGATAAGTGACCAGCTCCTTTCTTACTTGCTCAGGTTTCCTCTGTGCAAAACCTCACCAAACTACATGGAGAACACATTCAGCTTCTCAGCTCGTGCAGAACAGCTTCAGATGTTTATTCATGAGTGGAGAGTTGGGGGTCCCTCAGTTCCTGGGTGGAGGGAGACAGCTAATCTTGAAATGACTCATCCTTGGCCCCCACAGGCCACATAATCCCTTCATTTACTCTTCTGATTTGCCTAGTGTCACCTGCAAATGTCCCAGTTCCTGAAACCACTGTGGCCACAGCTCGAGCTTCAGGTTCAGGTTTGCAGCTGGGCAATTGGCTTGGCCACCAGCCAGGGCAGAAGGAAGAAGGGCGTGCCGCTGACCTGGATGGTCCTTGGGTTCCAGTCCTGCCTCTGTTGTCACACTCTCACTGTGTGACCTTGGCAAGTCCCTGTCTGTCTCTGTGCTGCTGTCACCTCACTGCAATCCACTGAGGGTCGGCACCAGATCAGCATTTTCAGAAGCAGTCATTCTCATTCCCTCTTTGCAGGCATGATCATATCTGAGCACCCCTTCCTCTTAGTGGAGCATTCCTTTAAGTGGACTCACTTTTTAAAACATACCAATTGATGTCAATTGACCATTTCTGTAAATGATGCATCATTTGCTATAAAACTGACATTAAAGGTCCCAATTACAAGAGTAAATGGTCACTCTCGTACCACCTAAGATTAGTGTACGTGCCCACTTGTGGCATGCATGCACTCCACTGGGGAGCCCTTATTCTGGAGCTCAGGCAGCTTCTCAAACACGACATGTGCCGGGAACACCTGGGGAATACACAAAAATGTAGATTCTAGTTCAGCAGGTCTGAGGTGGGCCTGAGATTCTGCGTTTCTAACAAGCTCCCAGGAGATGCCGATGCTGCTGGTCCAGAGGCCCCACTTTGAGTAACAAGGGTCCATGGGGTTTTCCAGTCCTCGGGGTCCAGGGTAAGGCAAAAACTTCAACAGCAACAAAACAGTAAATCCTCTTGAGCACATTTGAAGTGAAATGCAAAGACTCATCCAGACTCTGAAACAAAGACTAAATAAAAGAAAACTCAGAGAGTTGTTATTTCTTCTTTTCTTCTGAATACACATTTACTTTTTCTTTACTTTACGCACATAGAATTATTGTTGTCTCTGCTCACACCCTTGGTGATTAAACAGTTGGGACTCCCCCCAACCCACCACCTTACTCTGAAGACCTGAACGTAGAAAACCATTCCAGCTGAGTCTATCATAGATACTGCTGGCTTTGCCTGCAGCCTGGGCCAGGCTCTGGCTGAGAGGCAGGGCCCCAGGGGTCTGGCAAGCTGGACTGTATGGGGCTTCTCTTCTCTGAGTCCCCCCCTCTCCCAGTCAGAACAACTCACTGTGGCTCTGTGTGCTCATGTCATGTCTTCTGGGGTGGGGATGGTACAGTCACGAGCTCTAGTAGCAGACGGTGGGAAGCACCTGCTCTCCAGGGACACATAGTGCTGAGGCCACAGTAAGCCCTTGACAAAGTGTTACCTGCACCCAGGACAGGCAAAGAAGTTGCCTTTATGAGAGGTGGGAAGGGGGCTGTTCGTGGAGGCTCGGTGGTGGCCCAGATCCATCACTCTGGGCTCAGTGTGGAGAACAGGCTCCAGTTGAATGTAAAGTATGCCCCCTCCCGGGAGTCAGTCACAGAGACCAGATGTCCCACCTGCCCACCCAGCTGCTGACAGGTCACTGAGGGCCCACCACGCAGCAATTCCCGGCCTCATAATAAAATTTATTGCAATCCATGTTGTGCTTCTAGTGTGTCTGAGATGATCTGAGCGAGGAGAGCAAAGCCAGGGACTGAGGTCAACGAAAGCATGAAGTTTATGGGCCAAGCAAAGGCCTGACCTGGGCCCCCAGGGCGATGTTTTACCTGGGCATAGCAAGAGGATTGCAAAGACCCTCTCCCCTGCTCCAAGTCCCCGGCCAAATCCCTAGAATAATGCTTCCCTCTGATACTGCAATATCTTTCTGCCTTGTCTCCTGTCTCCTGGTCTCATTTAGCCTGTCCTGGGCTGGCTAGAGGAGAGATGCAGTGCAGGTCCCATCCACCCTAAAAGGCACAGGGAAGAGTTGCCCTTCTTTCATTCCTGAGGCTGTGAACACAGACAAGAGTTCATATATAGAGAAATTAACACACTCTTCTCTCAAATCAGGTCATTCTCTTAACAGCCTGCCTTGGTTCCCTATTGCTTGCAGAATGAAGTCAGAAGGTCATAAAACCTTTAAGAGATTGATCCAGATTTGAATCTGTCCCTGTCTGGTTCCAACCTTCCAAGTATGTTCCTCTTTCATGCATGAGGCTCTGCCTCCTTGAGGACCTTAGATGTTAGCTGCCTTCTGTGCCTGGCCAGGGGAGCAGCAGTGTCAGCAGAGCAGTTGTCCCATGAGGCTGCAGCCCTGGGGCATCAGGGAACTCACATCCCCGATTCAAGGACACGGGAGAGATGGGAAGAGGAGGTCAGGAGGGGGCGCCAGCCCAGGAATCACAAGGCCCTGTTGCCCGCTATTCAATGGCAAGCCGTGCAAAACCACCGTCATTCTTTATAGAGCTTTCACATGTGGCTTCTGTACTGAGTCCCCAGGCCATGCCAAGGATATGGCACATGTTTTGTCACTCAGGTTCTCCAATAACCCAGAGAGGTGGGTTGTGCTAGCTCCAGGGTTCAGAGAAGGGGATTTAGTAATTGGACACAGTCCTGCGTAGGGTTCAAGTTCATGTTTTTGCTGCCATGACCACGTGCCTGTCCTATTTGAGGCTTAGAACAACCCTAGGAGGTGGACATCATGATTCCCATATTAAAGATGCTAAAAACAGAGCTCAGAGACGTTAAGTCACTTTGTCCAGTAGGTAAGTGGTCGAGACAAAACCAAATGCCATCCTTTACACTCTGACCAGAATTTTCCCCTTGGACTATATCAGTGATTCTGAACGTTCGTATGGCTTGTGTGATTTCTGAAGGGCTTGTCCTATGATTGAAACCAACCTGGGCTGGGCATTGAGAGGCCAGGGTCTCAGCCTGACTCTACCAATGACTGGCTATGTGACAGAGACAAGATAACTTCTCTCTGTGGGCCGTGGCCATCTTCAAAGTTTCCTTTGGCATTAGGATTCTGTTCTTTCTTTACATTACAAATATAATACATGTATGTTGTGAACATGTTCAATAATATAGAAATATTAATAGTAAAAACAACAAAAAAACCTAAGTTATCATCTCCTTAGCATTGCTAAAGGCATTTGTTAGTAATTTGGTGTTTCCTTCCACATGAATTTCTATCTCTCTTTCTCTCTAAATATAAATAAGCATATATAAGTTTATTTACCATGACAACATCTTTTTTCACTTAAACTATGTTTTAATGATACTTTTGAGCCATGATATAGGATCTATTTTAGTCTCAAAAAGCAATATATCTTGGACATGTTTTCTCAGCAGTAGATCTTTCTCCTTTTAATATGATAAATAGTTTTTCATAGCATGGATAAGCAGAATTCATTTAGGTGTTTACATTATTTCTAGGCTTTGTTGCTATCATAAACAATGCTGAAACAAACATCTTTGTACATATATCCTAACTCACCTGCAGATATGTTTCTTTAACATGAATTCTTGGCAGTAGAACTGCCAGATTAAAGAATACGCCCTTTAAAATTTTGCAAGATGCTGCCAAAGTCACTCTCCAAAGAGGTCCGTTGACTTTCTCCGCAGTGCTGGAGGGCAGCCCAAGGAGTTGGCATTTGCCCCATTTGAATCTGGCTCAGCAGGTGCAGGTGTTGTGATGTTTATATCACAAATGAGACAATGGAAGTGTAAAGAGGACAAGTGAATGTCTCAGTGTCACACAGGAGCTGGGAGCAGAGCCGGGATCAAAGCCCCTTTGCCCCAGACTCTGAGTCTAAATGCTCTGCAGCCCTGAGAGGATGGCTGAAGTGGAGAGAACTTTGGCTTTGAAGTTAGAACTCTTGAGTTTCAATTCTTGTCATACAACTTGTCACCTCTGTAACTTTGGCCAAGATGCTCAACCTCCTCCATTTCAGCTTCTTTCTTCATGAAGTGGAGATGGCAACACTATCAAGGAGGGGCTGTTGTGAGGATTAAGTGAGAATTTATGTAGGGGGCTGGTTCCTAGAAGGTACTTTTTAAAACCTCCTCCCTTCTGGGTAATTGGGACCAGGGAATTCTTCTGTGCTCTAGAGCCCTTCTGCATTCACCCAAGATAGTAACAAGAATTTACTGCCCAGTGAGCACAACTTGAAAAATTACTGCTGAATATTGTTGAAAAGTCTTACAATTCAGAAAGTTTTTTTGTTCATTTAGAAGTGAAAAAAGATAGTTCTTCTCTGAGGCAGCAAGAACTGCAAGTGTGGCCCTGAATGTTAGAGGATGGCTCAAAGAGACTTATAATTGTTCCTGACAGAATTATGAAAGTGATTTCAGCAGAGGCCTGTTGACTTTCAGCTTAAAATAGCTTCTGAGGCAAACTCATTTCTCCAGAAGTTCACCAGAGGTTCATCCCATTACTTGTAGCCTTATAGTGCTTTGGAGTGCAGGATAAAGGGAGAAGAGGCAGATTGTTTTTTTAAAAACAGCCACAATCGTCCACTCCCTGGGTCTGGGCCTTTGGGAACTCACCTCTAACGCCGACTCAGAGTTTTTCCATATGACTTGCATTGGACAATGGAACATTAGCAAATGAGACAGAAACTTAAAAAGAATTTGAGTATTGGTGTTTGCCTTCTC
Organism: Phataginus tricuspis; assembly: GCA_029783875.1. Taxonomy (NCBI): domain Eukaryota; kingdom Metazoa; phylum Chordata; class Mammalia; order Pholidota; family Manidae; genus Phataginus; species Phataginus tricuspis. The sequence goes on along the minus strand of JAQQAC010015137.1, from coordinate 14,646 downwards.
TTGAAGGTTTGCCCACCATACAAATAAGCCTGAGCTATCATATGCTGCACAGAAGATAACTGAGGTGTCCCACCCAACAGCTTCTCAATCACCAGGTATATGAGGCCATCTTAGTTCATCCAGCTTCAGCCAAATCACCAGCTGACCACAGATAAGCCAAGAAGCCAAACAAAGCAACCCATAGAATTATGAGAAAAAAATTTAATGTTTTTATTTTAATCCATTAAGTTTTGGGATGGTATGGTATATAGCCAAAGATAAGTGAAGAAGATATTTATGAAAGGAATACCTGGATGAACTAATAAGTATGCCAAAGTTAGGAGAAATAGCCTGTCCCAGTGCACAAAAAATGTTTCAGTACCATGGACAGAAGCACAGGCTGTGACTTACCCGACCTTTGCCTATTCCAGGCCCTGGGGCGGGAGGGAGAACAGTGGCTCCGGGTAGGGTAACAGAACATGGGTTTGATGCAGGCGTTAGTGAGTCTTGCCAGGCAGCTGTGTTGGAAACCCATCAGTCCCAGACAAACCAGGACGGTTGGCCAGTCACCTGACTTCCCAGGCAAGTGGAGGGTTACGGCTGAGGGCAGGGGAGGCAGGGGACTGAACTGATTGCCGCCTGGCCAAGATCACTGAGAGATGACCTAGGCTCAGTTTCCTAACGGTTTCCTCCATCCTTCATACACAGCCTGACTTACCATTATTTCCTTGGGAGAAAGTCAGACTTTGTGTCAAAGGAATCTTGAGTCTGAATTTCATAATAACCCTAGTCTCTTGTTTTTGGGCAGTGCTTAGACATTGATGAATCTTTTCCCAGTCATATATGACATAATATGGCTTGATCCTCATAACCCTTTCCGAGAAAAGCAGAGGATTCAGGTGCCTTCCAGTTCTTTACTCCTGTTTCATTGCCTAAATGTGTGTGCCAGAGCGCGGGAAGGAAGCCAAAAGAGAAGGAGACCTGGATTCCAGAATTTTGGACTGCCTGTGTCCTAAGGCTTCCTAACCAGGTGAGTGCCTTTTGGGTTCAACATCCAGGCACATGAAGTGCGTTTTCTCACCCTTACGTTAAAATAAGAGGTCAGGATTCCAGTGCTTAAAGTCTTTGAGGCTCTGAATTTCCAGGAGTCTATGAGAGCTGAGGAAACTCAGGTCTTTGTTTATTCTATGCAGTGCTGTCTGGAGGCTCCTAGACCGCGGCCTGTTTTCCTGGTAGTTGGGTTGGTGGGGCCTCTCAAAGTGAGCAGGGTGGTGGTAATTCCCATGTCATATACATTCAGCAGTCTGGGTCCTAGGGGCTGGATGAAGGGGCTTCCCAGGTGATTCATAGGCTCGTGTGACCTACCCAGGGAGGGCAGGGGTCCCAGGGCCCCGGGGTTGATCGCTGATTGCATCCCAGGCCTTAGATGCCCCCAGGGCTCTCCCCACCTCTGCTCTGGCTTTCTCTGCACACCAGCTTCAATCTCTCAGGCCAGCCTTCTCTACGAAGCTGGAGTCACATCACATCTTTATGCCCCCCAGAGAGGAAGGGGGTTTTCCTTCATTTGATTTTGAAAATAATCTCAGGGGAGGCCTCCAATTGGCCTGGCTCCTGTAGCCAGGCAGCTGGGAAGGTGCAACGGAGACTTCTTCCAGATCCACATTGTTAGAGTTGGGGGAGGAGTGGTTCCCAAAATAAGGGGAGTCACTGTCAGAAGAGGAGAGAGATGGAGAGCAGATAAAGCAGGTGGCACACACGGCAGGGTTTTCTTCCCCACTTAGGGGGTGAGAGCAGATACAGAGACCTTGACCACATTGTCTGAAGTTGGATGACCAGGAAGCTGGAGCTGGGATTTGAACCTGGAAAGTCCGACCCTAAAGCTCGCCTTCCCACTTTGACTTCCCACCTATGCTCTAGGCTTATGTGGTGGTGGGGGATGAACCACATGCCTTCTGGGCTTTGGGACAGTGCCAGGCATGGAGAAGATGTCCATGTCTCAGGGCATTCTTGGTAAGGCAGCACTGTCCTCAGGGGAGAGTTCTGGGCTGGGCAGCAAGAGATAGGCGCATTACTTTTAGCTCTCCTTGCTGTGTGACCTTGAGAAAGTCACTTTCCTTCCCTGGGTTTCAGTTTCTTCTCTGCCAAATGGGGATAATCATCCCTGAGTCTCTCCCAGAGGCACTGAAGGGAACTAATGAGATAATTCTGTGAATGAGCTTTCAAAAGCTGAAAAGCCTACACAGATGTGAGGATTATTCTTGTGATCCTGGGCCCCACAGGGTTAGCTTAAATTTATGGCAACAGGAGGGATGGAGGCTAACAGAAACGTCCAGATGTCTGGCAGCCTCGCTCAAACAACACAATACAACCTGCTTTGCAGGGTGGCCCCTGGTTGATTGATTTATGGAGGGAGACTCAGGCTGGGTTTCCCAGCTCTTCCTCGAACTCCCTCTCACCTCTCCCCCTGTTGCCCCGGGTCAGGGGGCTATCGGTTCCTTTTATGATGATGGACAAGGCTGGCCACAGGGCTCCAGTTTCCCTTTCTCCTTCAGGTCAAGAAATGAGGACACTGAACTGTTTCTTCTAGAGTCGGCTACACTTGCATGTTTATTGACTGTTTCCTGGGGGAGGAAGCACAGCCTGTCGGAACCAGAGGCCTGCCATCTAACTCCGTAGGAGGCCAGTGGGGGGAATTACACGAAAAGAGGACTGACTCTTGGCAGAAACACTTGGGAACCTTTGGATAGAGTGAAAATAAGCAATCCTATTTTTATTCTGTAGTACCTCTCAGGGCCTTTAATATGCTAATGACTTCTGCTCATCACCAAGAAGGGGATAGAACAGCCATCTATTATAAAAATAACACTATATTTTATATATATATATTTTTTGTGGCCAGACTTTTTTCCCTGACAGAGCATTTTTGGTGGTTGGCTGCTGCCAAGCACACTTTGGAAAAGAGCAATCTAGGGTCATACCCTAATTTCACAGATGGGGACAGGGAAGCCCAGACACAAGCCAGGTGGAACAGAAGACCCATCCCCTGTCCCCTGTTCCAGGACTCTTTCCATAGCATCACACAGTTTACATCCACCCAGGAAACTCTCTGCGTCCATGAGAGTCCAGGTTGTTTTCCAATTTTGAGGTTCCACTGGGCTCCATGGACAGCAGAGAATGTGCATCTTTTTGGTAAAATAGCCAAGGTAAGAGAGAGTGTGAGTTTGACTGGGGATTCTGGGTGTGGAGAGAGCCTTCAGTTTCCATCTTCAATGAGGGCCAACGACAGGAATGGAGTGAGAAGACCGCAGGGTGGAAACTAGGGTGCTGCTTATGGGCCATGGGTTGCAAATGGCTGTTGATTCAATAGCTACTTGGCAAAAGTCTGGCACATTCTCGAGGAAACACGGCTCCTGAAGCAGAGGTCAAGTTGAAGCGCAACCCAGGAGCTGTCCAAGGTCTGTGTGCTCAGGCGCACATGTGCATGACCTGGAGGGGCGGGTGCTGCGGTTTGCAGTCAGGAGGGTGGGGGACCGTCACAGCTGCCGATACGAGTACCTGCCGGGCCCCAGGTGCTGTTCTAGCAGCTTTGCACATATTTACTCATCTACTTCTCACTTCAGTTCTGGGACTCAGGTGCTGTCACACTATCACTGAACTATCACAGAGGTAAACAAAGCAAAGAAAGGATAAGGGGCTTGTTCAAGGTTGCAGGGTTCACAGGTGGTAGAGTCAGGATGGATTTCTCCCCAGCAGGGCAAAACCCCACTTTTAAACCACAAAGCTCTGTCACTGCTATGGAGTGTTAGAAAGTTTTGGGAAATGCTGCCCTGATTGGCTGTGGAATCTATGGAGATGCTTATAAAATCAGAATCTTAGAGCTGGACTAAGCCTCATCTGTCAGTCATTTAGTTGACAATACTCTTCATTATAACTAATGTTCAATGGGCCCAGGGAGGACATCCGACTGACCAAGGTCAACAGCTTTCAGCTACTCTAGACAAGTGGAAGTGAACTTCTGGCAACCGTGGGGACAGCGGAAGTCTCCTTGCTCTGGGGCCTAACCCCGGCCATCCCCATAGCACCTGGCCCCACCTGCCCCATCTGGCAGCCTAGGCCTAGGGTTCATTGGGTCCCACACCAAAGAGCCCCAGAATCATTCCTCCCACACAGGCATGGAAGTGACTCTCTCAGACACTGCTCTCCCAATCCATGCCCGTCTGTTGATCTAACTTTAAAAAGAAAAAGGAAAAAGGAAAACCACAACTAAAATACTTTAAAATGATTTTTGAGAACAAATGACATCTTCAAGACATCCCAAGAATCAAGATCCCTACATCAATACCCTTTTTGCACTAAAGGTCTTTCTGATTCAATAATCTCTCCCACTTCCCTTCCCCACTCTGGAGAGAACATGGGCTGCGTCCAGTACAGCTTGTGTTGAGCTGTGCAGGTTGACAGATCTTTAATCTTGCTGAACACATGTTGAGAAGAATAAAACCTATTTTGTTTAGGAAACCAAAGGCCAAACTCAGCTGGAAATTAGCTCTTCGGGTAATCTCAATCATGTATTGACCAAGGAGGCCATGTGGCCTATACTGGGAAGCACTTTAAGGCCTCAGACTCACTGGGTCCCAGGGAGGAGAAGGGGATAGGGTCCTCATTGAGCATTCCTGCCTCAAATCCTTTTACTTCTCCCCTTTCAGCACAGAAAGCAGCTCCAATCCAGGCTGGTTATGGATCAAAGCTAATCTGGATGTAATTCCCCAGCCAGCTCACTGCACCCTGAGCAACACATAAATACAGATAAAGCATTAGGTAGAGTAAGTTTCTGATTGATCAGTGCGATCCAGCTACTGCAGGGCACACAGATTGCAGCTTTTATGTGAGGGGTTTTCTTCTTTGAGTTCAGTTTACAAAATGCAAATCCCGCCCCTGTGATTTCTAATGCTAATGGCCATGGGGTGATGGTGAGGTCTGACAATTCCCAGGAATGGACGGACCTATAGTGGCCCCAAGTCCTCAAGTTCCAAGGAGACCCTGGACCATGGAAATGCACGACTTCATGAGGGGTGGAAAGAGCCTGGGTTTGGGGGTTCACAAATCCAGGAGGGGTGTGGTCTCCCCAGGAACCTCCTTTCCTCATTGCCCCACTTCAGTGCCCCAAAGGTCTGAATGAGTCTGCAAGAAATCACGCTGTGCACCACCACCAAAAATGCTACTAATTATCGTGATGCTGATGGGCCAGCCACGCTATGTCCTTTGTCTCACTGTATCTTTAATGACAAACCTATGTGGTAGATACCAATTCTATTCCCCTTTTTTGACTGAGGAAACGAAGACTATAAAGACGTTGGTAACTTGCCTTCTATGGCAGAGTTTTCCTTAGATTGGCTGCCATTTTACCATTTTTCCTTCCTCTCTTCACTGCTCTAATGTTCTATGCCATGGGTGTGTGTGTGTGTATCTACTCAAATTCCCACACACAGGCCCCAAGCACACAGCTCTAAACACACTGCAGTAGGCCAGGCGCATGCATCCGCCCAGCAGCACGTGCCTGCGTCCCGCCCGCCCGCGTGGGGCACCGCCCTGAGAAGGAGCTGGGGAAGGAGAAGGCCAGCAGAGAAAAGGGACGAGGATAAGTTGGAGAATATTTTCTAAGCTGGATGATTTTAGTTACTTCAGACCCATCACCTATTTCCAGTGAAGATAAGCAAGGTCATGGGTTAGAGGGTCCTGAAGAGCCTGCTTTTAAAGAGTAACTCAGCGAGCTCAGCATTTTGTGCAGACACGGGGATCCCAATAGGAAATAGAAAACTGCTTTTCTCTGCATCATTCTCTAATTTTTCTTAGGCTTTAGGCTGTGATCTCTGACCTCATCTACGACCTTGGGCAACCCCTGGGCATCTCTGATCTTCAATTTTCTGCTCTGAAAAATGGCAAAAAGCCCCCCAAAACCTAAACCTTGCTCATCTATCTCGAAAGGTTATTATGAAATGCAAATGAGAACATACAGGAAAATTTGCCTTCAAACAAATCATGGGATGAGTGGGGTGGTGTTGAGCGGAATGAGCCCCTAGACAATAATCTCTTTTGAAAACTGAGCTAGGCAAATTCAAGTTCTCTGTCCTGTCCACCACTCTCTGCCACATTAGAAACACCAGGCCTGGGATTGCCCATGCAGCCTGGGGAACCACTGAGTGCTGTCACTTTAAAAGTAGAGTGAAGTGTTCATTAGCTGGGCTATTTTTTCAGGTGTGTTCTAATTGTACTAATTAACTCTAAGGTAGATTTTAGCACTCCAGCCTCCACTGCTGCCTTCAAATGCCAAAACAAATCTTGCCATAATTACCAGCAATCCTTTTCATTACCGGCTGCCTAATTATCCTATTAATAGCACATCCTAAGAGACAGTATTTGCTTGGCAGGCAAATATTTGTTTTTAAATGAGCAAACACAAAGACAAACTGCTCTGTTTGCAGAAGGATTCCAAAATGCAAAATGGCTTGTATTCATGGAAAAAATAATAATCCAAGTAAAACCAAATGCTTAATCCATTTGAAGCATTTGAGCATTAAAAATATATATTTTTTCCTGCTCTGGCTCCAGTACTTCTTTGCTGAAGGGTTTGTGTGCTAGAGAGTTTCTTTAAGACTCTTCTGTGCTTTGGAGTTGGATGTCTTATTGGGTTGGGGCTAAACTCAGTCAAAGAAGGAATGATAACAGTAACTGACATGGCATAAAGTAATGGTTGAGCTGGGAGGAAAATGGCAGAGTCTCAGGCCAGAGGTTCCCAACCTGCTGACCTGGGGACTCACCTGGGGAAGAACTGGCAAAAATGAAGCTTCCCGGGCCTGCTGATCTTTCCTTCTTTCTTTCTTTTCTTGCAAAGGTCCCTAGGAGATTGTCATGTGTGTCCAGGTTTAGGACTCATCAATCTAATCCAACCCTCCACTTAACAAAAGAGGAAATAAATAATTGAGGTCAAACATTGGATACAGAACTCAGGTCAGAACCAGGCCAGCCTTGAGGGTTAAAACACCCTTCATTCCATCTCTATACTTAGTTTTCCTTTATTTCAAAAAATAGCAATCACCATACTAATTGTGATGAATTGAAGCCATCTAGAAATGAAGTGTTAACGTTAAAATAAAAGCTCTCACCCCTCCGGCCCACCTCCATTCCGTCCCCACTCCAGAGTTCTGTTATCCCAGTGAACTTGAACACACAACACCTGCTTTTTTGTTTCTGTGTGAACAGGAACGAGAGACCATATGAAATAAACTGCTGATGTGTGGCTGCTTTATAACGTACCAGTTGGCAATTTCATATGGCTGAACTTAAGCTAGTGTTCACCATTCGTTGCTGCATTCTTTTAACTTTCTAGCATTGTGCATGACCAATGCGACCAGTCCCTGCAGATGGACAGTCCTGTAACTTCTTCCTTTCACATGTACCGACACTGGAGCACAACTGCCACGCAGCACCTTCCTCCCTGTGGCTGTCTACCACGTGGCACGCCTGCTGTCCTCCTGCCATCTTCGTTGTTGCTCTCTGTGCTTGCCATGCCTGCCCCAGCCAACATGGACAACCACGTAGTAGGGGCTCCATTAAAGGACTTCCAAGGAACTGAGCATATCCTGCACTTAGGTTTGTCTCTTAAACAGGATTTGTGAATGTCTTCAACATAGCCCTTGGAAGACTCAGGTTCATCGCGTGTCAAGTGCCTCAACTTTGTAGAGTAGCTGCAGGATTAGACCTCACCTCTCTGTACCTATCAAGCAGCTGGCATACAGGAGGGGCTCATTCAGTGGTTGAAGTTATTACCATTCTTAGGGCTGATTATTTTTTTTGGATGGATCTTCCATTTATTTTTCAAGTTGTAAATGGCACATATCATTACAGATAGTCTGATAAGGGAAAGTAACTCCTCATAATCCCAAACACATTATCATTTTTGTTGATTCTCTTCCCGTCTTTAAAAAAGTTGTTTATTGGGGTAAAATACATGCACTATAAAATTTACCATCTCAATTATTTTTAACTGGGCAGTTCAGTGGAAATACAGTCATAATGCTGTACCACCATCACCACCGTCTATCTCAATATCTCTTTACGTTTTGTAAAACTGAAACTCTTAGACCCATGGAACGGTAACGCCCCATTCCCCTGTCCCTCCAGACCCCTGCAACCACGCTTCTACTTTCTGTCTCGATGAATTTGACTACTCTCAGTACCTCACGTAAGCGGTATAATACAGTATTTGTCTTTTTGTGACTGGCATTTCTCACTTAGCATCATGTCCTCAAGGATCATCAGTATCTTAGAACTTATTTTAACGGTTTGGCTGTTGGTTTGAGAGAGACACACTTTATGCCATGTCAGAAAAATGTCTATTCTTAATCTTCTCAGACATTTAAAATTAAGAATACATTTAAATTCATTGAATAGTTGTTAGCAAACTTTAAGAAGATTTTTTAAATTTTACATTGAAATGCCAGATTTCATCGTCAGACCTCCTCGTATGAAAGGATTCCTGTTCCCAATGTCAGCCCTAGCAAACCATGGAAAACCGTTCTCTCAACAGACAGTCAAATGCAGTGGCTTGTACTGTACCTTGAATTTTTACATCTACGTTCACTTTTTAGCTGTGTTAATTTAATCAGAGCTTAACAATCCAGTTTATGTTTTTGTTATTTAAAAAAAAATCTATGTATCCTCCCTGAAGACTTGTTTCTTCCTTTCACATGAATTTGGTAATTGTAGTGTGATGTTTTAATTGATTTTGATGTTTGTCCCGAATCCTCTTGCACTCTTACACATTTCCTTTTATGAATTTTGGTTCATCTCTAAGATGCCTAGGGCATGTCTTAAAGTGTTTCTTTTTCTAGAAGGACATGTGCATGACTTATTTTCTGTGGCTTACATATCTGAAACTGTCTTTTTGTGTTGTCCTCTCAGATGAAAAACAAATATGTTGGGTAGGGAGCTCCTGGGTCTCGCTCCCCCCACCCCCACATCAAGATTCTTTAAAAAGAAGAAAAAAGTCCCCATTTCCTTCTAGTGTATTACACTGTTGAGACATTGGAGGTAAACCTGTTTTTTTCATCTTAAATGCTCACAAGACACATGTTAGTTTTTGAAATTAAAAAAAAATCCCCAAGATAAGCTTTTGTCCATCAGGTATTGCTGTAACACACTGAAAACAAAGATTTCTTCTATTTTAGGTTTGACTGTTGAGAATTCCATTTGCTTGGGTTTCTTCTTGAACGTACAATCTTGATCTGTGTGGGTGAATCTAAACAGGCAAAGCCTAGATCTGGGAGCATAAACTGATGTGCATATTTCTGGCCCTTTTAAAAAGTATTTTATTAAAGTTGAAAATTTTTATTTATTTTCTTTTCAGTTTACACACAGTAAAATTCATTCTTTGGTGTAGCTTTATGAATTTTGACAAATGCTTAGTCATGTTACCACCACTAGGGTCAAGACAGAAAATATTTATCACCCCCTGCAAATTCCCTCCTGGTCATCCTTGTAGTCAATTCCACCACCAACTCCCAGCAATCACCCAGGTTAAATTTCTAAAAAAATTGTTCATTTTACCTCTAAAAGTATTATACACTAAAATTGTCCTTTTTTCTTTTGGTGTACAGTTCTATGAATGTTAGAGCAGGTGTAGATTTTTGTAGCCACGGCCACGGTCAGTTCCATCATGCAAAAAAGACTCCTCACATAGTCGCTCACCCTTCACTATCACCCATAATCCCTGGCAACCGCCCCAATTTCTTCTCTATCACCATAATTTTGTCTCTTCAAGAATATCACGTAAATGGAACCATACAGCACGTAAACTTTTGAAACTGGCTTCTCTCACTTCACGTAATGTCTTTGACATTTATCAATAATTTGGTCCTTTTTCCTGCTGAGCAGCATTCTGTTGTTTATTATTCTGTGCCCCCTTGCCCAGTTTTTAGGGTCTTGTGGGCATGTGCTCTATTCTGTTTCTATCATTTCTTCTCTGACTTGTCCCTTCCCATTCAGGGCAGCCAGCCTCCTCCATCAGGCTGCCCCAACCTCTCCATCCGCCTGCCCCTTGCTCTCCTCATCTCTCTGTGTCGAGTCCCACCACGCACCTGGGAGTTGAGTTTCTAAGTGCAGGATGAGTGAGATGGGGCTGGGGGTGAGGGAGCTGCCTATTCCCCAAGTCTATGCAGCGCAGTGCCTGAGACGGACAATGGCCAGGGTGAGCCAATGCTTCTGCCTTTCTGACTCTGAGCTATTTTATTTTAATGGTGGAGTGGGACCAGACCCTGGGTGTGTGTCTCAGTTCAGCCCTGCAGACTCGGTCGCCAGAACTAATTCCCCCACACTTGGGTGTGCAGCCACTCCTTCTTGCAGCGTCCAGCGTCACATGTCTTTATAGGTTGAGACATTTTAATTGTGAGTTGCTAGTCTGCTCTTGGGCCTTGCTAGTCCGCCATCAAATTCACCCACAGGTCTTCTGTCCTGCATTTTCAACTTTCTTTCTACTGGCATTTTCCTTAGCGTATGAACCAGGTCAAAATTTCTAACCTCACTTAAAACATAAACGCAAAAAACAACAGCTAAAAAAGAATCATAATTTTACCCTGAGAACTGGCCCCCTGTTATGCTATCTTATTATAAAATAAAAATTTCTTGACACTTAGTATTATTAAAAGAATATACTACACTTATTATCCCCACTTTTTCACATGTGTCCATTTAGGTTTGATCTTTAAAGTTTAAAAATTTTATTTTTATAGCTATCAAAATAGTATGTGCGCTTTGTATAAAACTTGAAAGTTCAGGAAACAATAAAGAAGTGGAAAAGAACAACCATATTCTTACCCAGAGGCAGGTAGGAATAACATTTTGAACACATTTATTTCACATTTTACCTAAGGATATTTTTCTTTTTCTACACAATATTGTACTGCAGTACAATTTGAAAACTACTTGCTCATTACATTTAATTGAATCTTTTTTTTTAAAGAATGATGTCATTTATTAAATAACAAGACAAACATAGAAAGTAATACTGCATATTACTTGTGGCATGCATAACTGTATAAAACCCACATATATATATATTTTT
>JAQQAC010015136.1:0-22025 GCA_029783875.1 Phataginus tricuspis | reverse complement strand
AAAAATATATATATATGTGGGTTTTATACAGTTATGCATGCCACAAGTAATATGCAGTATTACTTTCTATGTTTGTCTTGTTATTTAATAAATGACATCATTCTTTAAAAAAAAAGATTCAATTAAATGTAATGAGCAAGTAGTTTTCAAATTGTACTGCAGTACAATATTGTGTAGAAAAAGAAAAATATCCTTAGGTAAAATGTGAAATAAATGTGTTCAAAATGTTATTCCTACCTGCCTCTGGGTAAGAATATGGTTGTTCTTTTCCACTTCTTTATTGTTTCCTGAACTTTCAAGTTTTATACAAAGCGCACATACTATTTTGATAGCTATAAAAATAAAATTTTTAAACTTTAAAGATCAAACCTAAATGGACACATGTGAAAAAGTGGGGATAATAAGTGTAGTATATTCTTTTAATAATACTAAGTGTCAAGAAATTTTTATTTTATAATAAGATAGCATAACAGGGGGGCCAGTTCTCAGGGTAAAATTATGATTCTTTTTTAGCTGTTGTTTTTTGCGTTTGTGTTTTAAGTGAGGTTAGAAATTTTGACCTGGTTCATACGCTAAGGAAAATGCCAGTAGAAAGAAAGTTGAAAATGCAGGACAGAAGACCTGTGGGTGAATTTGATGGCAGACTAGCAAGGCCCAAGAGCAGACTAGCAACTCACAATTAAAATGTCTCAACCTATAAAGACATGTGACGCTGGACGCTGCAAGAAGGAGTGGCTGCACACCCAAGTGTGGGGGAATTAGTTCTGGCGACCGAGTCTGCAGGGCTGAACTGAGACACACACCCAGGGTCTGGTCCCACTCCACCATTAAAATAAAATAGCTCAGAGTCAGAAAGGCAGAAGCATTGGCTCACCCTGGCCATTGTCCGTCTCAGGCACTGCGCTGCATAGACTTGGGGAATAGGCAGCTCCCTCACCCCCAGCCCCATCTCACTCATCCTGCACTTAGAAACTCAACTCCCAGGTGCGTGGTGGGACTTGACACAGAGAGATGAGGAGAGCAAGGGGCAGGCGGATGGAGAGGTTGGGGCAGCCTGATGGAGGAGGCTGGCTGCCCTGAATGGGAAGGGACAATCTGAGAAGAAATGATAGAAACAGAATAGAGCACATGCCCACAAGACCCTAAAAACTGGGCAAGGGGGCACAGAATAATAAACAACAGAATGCTGCTCAGCAGGTAAAAGGACCAAATTATTGATAAATGTCAAAGACATTACGTGAAGTGAGAGAAGCCAGTTTCAAAAGTTTACGTGCTGTATGGTTCCATTTACGTGATATTCTTGAAGAGACAAAACTATGGTGATAGAGAAGAAATTGGGGCGGTTGCCAGGGATTATGGGTGATAGTGAAGGGTGAGCGACTATGTGAGGAGTCTTTTTTGCATGATGGAACTGACCGTGGCCGTGGCTACAAAAATCTACACCTGCTCTAACATTCATAGAACTGTACACCAAAAGAAAAAAGGACAATTTTAGTGTATAATACTTTTAGAGGTAAAATGAACAATTTTTTTAGAAATTTAACCTGGGTGATTGCTGGGAGTTGGTGGTGGAATTGACTACAAGGATGACCAGGAGGGAATTGCAGGGGGTGATAAATATTTTCTGTCTTGACCCTAGTGGTGGTAACATGACTAAGCATTTGTCAAAATTCATAAAGCTACACCAAAGAATGAATTTTACTGTGTGTAAACTGAAAAGAAAATAAATAAAAATTTTCAACTTTAATAAAATACTTTTTAAAAGGGCCAGAAATATGCACATCAGTTTATGCTCCCAGATCTAGGCTTTGCCTGTTTAGATTCACCCACACAGATCAAGATTGTACCTTCAAGAAGAAACCCAAGCAAATGGAATACTCAACAGTCAAACCTAAAATAGAAGAAATCTTTGTTTTCAGTGTGTTACAGCAATACCTGATGGACAAAAGCTTATCTTGGGGATTTTTTTTTAATTTCAAAAACTAACATGTGTCTTGTGAGCATTTAAGATGAAAAAAACAGGTTTACCTCCAATGTCTCAACAGTGTAATACACTAGAAGGAAATGGGGACTTTTTTCTTCTTTTTAAAGAATCTTGATGTGGGGGTGGGGGGAGCGAGACCCAGGAGCTCCCTACCCAACATATTTGTTTTTCATCTGAGAGGACAACACAAAAAGACAGTTTCAGATATGTAAGCCACAGAAAATAAGTCATGCACATGTCCTTCTAGAAAAAGAAACACTTTAAGACATGCCCTAGGCATCTTAGAGATGAACCAAAATTCATAAAAGGAAATGTGTAAGAGTGCAAGAGGATTCGGGACAAACATCAAAATCAATTAAAACATCACACTACAATTACCAAATTCATGTGAAAGGAAGAAACAAGTCTTCAGGGAGGATACATAGATTTTTTTTTTAAATAACAAAAACATAAACTGGATTGTTAAGCTCTGATTAAATTAACACAGCTAAAAAGTGAACGTAGATGTAAAAATTCAAGGTACAGTACAAGCCACTGCATTTGACTGTCTGTCGAGAGAACGGTTTTCCATGGTTTGCTAGGGCTGACATTGGGAACAGGAATCCTTTCATACGAGGAGGTCTGACGATGAAATCTGGCATTTCAATGTAAAATTTAAAAAATCTTCTTAAAGTTTGCTAACAACTATTCAATGAATTTAAATGTATTCTTAATTTTAAATGTCTGAGAAGATTAAGAATAGACATTTTTCTGACATGGCATAAAGTGTGTCTCTCTCAAACCAACAGCCAAACCATTAAAATAAGTTCTAAGATACTGATGATCCTTGAGGACATGATGCTAAGTGAGAAATGCCAGTCACAAAAAGACAAATACTGTATTATACCGCTTACGTGAGGTACTGAGAGTAGTCAAATTCATCGAGACAGAAAGTAGAAGCGTGGTTGCAGGGGTCTGGAGGGACAGGGGAATGGGGCGTTACCGTTCCATGGGTCTAAGAGTTTCAGTTTTACAAAACGTAAAGAGATATTGAGATGGACGGTGGTGATAGTGGTACAGCATTATGACTATTTCCACTGAACTGCCCAGTTAAAAATAATTGAGATGGTAAATTTTATAGTGCATGTATTTTACCCCAATAAACAACTTTTTTAAAGACGGGAAGGGAATCAACAAAAATGATAATGTGTTTGGGATTATGAGGAGTTATTTTCCCTTATCAGACTATCTGTAATGATATGTGCCATTTACAACTTAAAAAATAAATGGAAGATCCATCCAAAAAAAATAATCAGCCCTAAGAATGGTAATAACTTCAACCACTGAATGAGCCCCTCCTGTATGCCAGCTGCTTGATAGGGACAGAGAGGTGAGGTCTAATCCTGCAGCTACTCTACAAAGTTGAGGCACTTGACACGCGATGAACCTGAGTCTTCCAAGGGCTATGTTGAAGACATTCACAAATCCTGTTTAAGAGACAAACCTAAGTGCAGGATATGCTCAGTTCCTTGGAAGTCCTTTAATGGAGCCCCTTCTACGCGGTTGTCCATGTTGGCTGGGGCAGGCATGGCAAGCACAGAGAGCAACAACGAAGATGGCAGGAGGACAGCAGGCGTGCCACGTGGTAGAGAGCCACAGGGAGGAAGGTGCTGCGTGGCAGTTGTGCTCCAGTGTCGGTACATGTGAAAGGAAGAAGTTACAGGACTGTCCATCTGCAGGGACTGGTCGCATTGGTCACGCACAATGCTAGAAAGTTAAAAGAATGCAGCAACGAATGGTGAACACTAGCTTAAGTTCAGCCATATGAAACTGCCAACTGGTACGTTATAAAGCAGCCACACATCAGCAGTTTCATATGGTTCGACCTAACACATTTCATATGGTCTCTCGTTCCTGTTTACACAGAAACAAAAAAGCAGGTGTTGTGTGTTCAAGTTCACTGGGATAACAGAACTCTGGAGTGGGGACGGAATGGAGGTGGGCCGGAGGGGTGAGAGCTTTTATTTTAACGTTAACACTTCATTTCTAGATGGCTTCAATTCATCACAATTAGTATGGTGATTGCTATTTTTTGAAATAAAGGAAAACTAAGTATAGAGATGGAATGAAGGGTGTTTTAACCCTCAAGGCTGGCCTGGTTCTGACCTGAGTTCTGTATCCAATGTTTGACCTCAATTATTTATTTCCTCTTTTGTTAAGTGGAGGGTTGGATTAGATTGATGAGTCCTAAACCTGGACACACATGACAATCTCCTAGGGACCTTTGCAAGAAAAGAAAGAAAGAAGGAAAGATCAGCAGGCCCGGGAAGCTTCATTTTTGCCAGTTCTTCCCCAGGTGAGTCCCCAGGTCAGCAGGTTGGGAACCTCTGGCCTGAGACTGCCATTTTCCTCCCAGCTCAACCATTACTTTATGCCATGTCAGTTACTGTTATCATTCCTTCTTTGACTGAGTTTAGCCCCAACCCAATAAGACATCCAACTCCAAAGCACAGAAGAGTCTTAAAGAAACTCTCTAGCACACAAACCCTTCAGCAAAGAAGTACTGGAGCCAGAGCAGGAAAAAATATATATTTTTAATGCTCAAATGCTTCAAATGGATTAAGCATTTGGTTTTACTTGGATTATTATTTTTTCCATGAATACAAGCCATTTTGCATTTTGGAATCCTTCTGCAAACAGAGCAGTTTGTCTTTGTGTTTGCTCATTTAAAAACAAATATTTGCCTGCCAAGCAAATACTGTCTCTTAGGATGTGCTATTAATAGGATAATTAGGCAGCCGGTAATGAAAAGGATTGCTGGTAATTATGGCAAGATTTGTTTTGGCATTTGAAGGCAGCAGTGGAGGCTGGAGTGCTAAAATCTACCTTAGAGTTAATTAGTACAATTAGAACACACCTGAAAAAATAGCCCAGCTAATGAACACTTCACTCTACTTTTAAAGTGACAGCACTCAGTGGTTCCCCAGGCTGCATGGGCAATCCCAGGCCTGGTGTTTCTAATGTGGCAGAGAGTGGTGGACAGGACAGAGAACTTGAATTTGCCTAGCTCAGTTTTCAAAAGAGATTATTGTCTAGGGGCTCATTCCGCTCAACACCACCCCACTCATCCCATGATTTGTTTGAAGGCAAATTTTCCTGTATGTTCTCATTTGCATTTCATAATAACCTTTCGAGATAGATGAGCAAGGTTTAGGTTTTGGGGGGCTTTTTGCCATTTTTCAGAGCAGAAAATTGAAGATCAGAGATGCCCAGGGGTTGCCCAAGGTCGTAGATGAGGTCAGAGATCACAGCCTAAAGCCTAAGAAAAATTAGAGAATGATGCAGAGAAAAGCAGTTTTCTATTTCCTATTGGGGTCCCCGTGTCTGCACAAAATGCTGAGCTCGCTGAGTTACTCTTTAAAAGCAGGCACTTCAGGACCCTCTAACCCATGACCTTGCTTATCTTCACTGGAAATAGGTGATGGGTCTGAAGTAACTAAAATCATCCAGCTTAGAAAATATTCTCCAACTTATCCTCGTCCCTTTTCTCTGCTGGCCTTCTCCTTCCCCAGCTCCTTCTCCGGGCGGTGCCCCACCCGGGCGGGCGGGACGCAGGCACGTGCTGCTGGGCCGATGCATGCGCCTGGCCTACTGCAGTGTGTGTAGAGCTGTGTGCTTGGGGCCTGTGTGTGGGAATTTGAGTAGATACACACACACACACCCATGGCATAGAACATTAGAGCAGTGAAGAGAGGAAGGAAAAATGGTAAAATGGCAGGCAATCTAAGGAAAGCTCTGCCATAAAAGGCAAGTTACCAACGTCTTTATAGTCTTCGTTTCCTCAGTCAAAAAAGGGGAATAGAATTGGTATCTACCACATAGGTTTGTCATTAAAGATACAGTGAGACAAAGGACATAGCGTGGCTGGCCCATCAGCATCACGATAATTAGTAGCATTTTTGGTGGTGGTGCACAGCGTGATTTCTTGCGGACTCATTCAGACCTTTGGGGCACTGAAGTGGGGCAATGAGGAAAGGAGGTTCCTGGGGAGACCACGCCCCTCCTGGATTTGTGAACCCCCAAACCCAGGCTCTTTCCACCCCTCATGAAGTCGTGCATTTCCATGGTCCAGGGTCTCCTCGGAACTTGAGGACTTGGGGCCACTATAGGTCCGTCCATTCCTGGGAATTGTCAGACCTCACCATCACCCCATGGCCATTAGCATTAGAAATCACAGGGGCGGGATTTGCATTTTGTAAACTGAACTCAAAGAAGAAAACCCCTCACATAAAAGCTGCAATCTGTGTGCCCTGCAGTAGCTGGATCGCACTGATCAATCAGAAACTTACTCTACCTAATGCTTTATCTGTATTTATGTGTTGCTCAGGGTGCAGTGAGCTGGCTGGGGAATTACATCCAGATTAGCTTTGATCCATAACCAGCCTGGATTGGAGCTGCTTTCTGTGCTGAAAGGGGAGAAGTAAAAGGATTTGAGGCAGGAATGCTCAATGAGGACCCTGTCCCCTTCTCCTCCCTGGGACCCAGTGAGTCTGAGGCCTTAAAGTGCTTCCCAGTATAGGCCGCATGGCCTCCTTGGTCAATACATGATTGAGATTACCCGAAGAGCTAATTTCTAGCTGAGTTTGGCCTTCGGTTTCCTAAACAAAATAGGTTTTATTCTTCTCAACATGTGTTCAGCAAGATTAAAGATCTGTCAACCTGCACAGCTCAACACAAGCTGTACTGGACGCAGCCCATGTTCTCTCCAGAGTGGGGAAGGGAAGTGGGAGAGATTATTGAATCAGAAAGACCTTTAGTGCAAAAAGGGTATTGATGTAGGGATCTTGATTCTTGGGATGTCTTGAAGATGTCATTTGTTCTCAAAAATCATTTTAAAGTATTTTAGTTGTGGTTTTCCTTTTTCCTTTTTCTTTTTAAAGTTAGATCAACAGACGGGCATGGATTGGGAGAGCAGTGTCTGAGAGAGTCACTTCCATGCCTGTGTGGGAGGAATGACTCTGGGGCTCTTTGGTGTGGGACCCAATGAGCCCTAGGCCTAGGCTGCCAGATGGGGCAGGTGGGGCCAGGTGCTATGGGGATGGCCGGGGTTAGGCCCCAGAGCAAGGAGACTTCCGCTGTCCCCACGGTTGCCAGAAGTTCACTTCCACTTGTCTAGAGTAGCTGAAAGCTGTTGACCTTGGTCAGTCGGATGTCCTCCCTGGGCCCATTGAACATTAGTTATAATGAAGAGTATTGTCAACTAAATGACTGACAGATGAGGCTTAGTCCAGCTCTAAGATTCTGATTTTATAAGCATCTCCATAGATTCCACAGCCAATCAGGGCAGCATTTCCCAAAACTTTCTAACACTCCATAGCAGTGACAGAGCTTTGTGGTTTAAAAGTGGGGTTTTGCCCTGCTGGGGAGAAATCCATCCTGACTCTACCACCTGTGAACCCTGCAACCTTGAACAAGCCCCTTATCCTTTCTTTGCTTTGTTTACCTCTGTGATAGTTCAGTGATAGTGTGACAGCACCTGAGTCCCAGAACTGAAGTGAGAAGTAGATGAGTAAATATGTGCAAAGCTGCTAGAACAGCACCTGGGGCCCGGCAGGTACTCGTATCGGCAGCTGTGACGGTCCCCCACCCTCCTGACTGCAAACCGCAGCACCCGCCCCTCCAGGTCATGCACATGTGCGCCTGAGCACACAGACCTTGGACAGCTCCTGGGTTGCGCTTCAACTTGACCTCTGCTTCAGGAGCCGTGTTTCCTCGAGAATGTGCCAGACTTTTGCCAAGTAGCTATTGAATCAACAGCCATTTGCAACCCATGGCCCATAAGCAGCACCCTAGTTTCCACCCTGCGGTCTTCTCACTCCATTCCTGTCGTTGGCCCTCATTGAAGATGGAAACTGAAGGCTCTCTCCACACCCAGAATCCCCAGTCAAACTCACACTCTCTCTTACCTTGGCTATTTTACCAAAAAGATGCACATTCTCTGCTGTCCATGGAGCCCAGTGGAACCTCAAAATTGGAAAACAACCTGGACTCTCATGGACGCAGAGAGTTTCCTGGGTGGATGTAAACTGTGTGATGCTATGGAAAGAGTCCTGGAACAGGGGACAGGGGATGGGTCTTCTGTTCCACCTGGCTTGTGTCTGGGCTTCCCTGTCCCCATCTGTGAAATTAGGGTATGACCCTAGATTGCTCTTTTCCAAAGTGTGCTTGGCAGCAGCCAACCACCAAAAATGCTCTGTCAGGGAAAAAAGTCTGGCCACAAAAAATATATATATATAAAATATAGTGTTATTTTTATAATAGATGGCTGTTCTATCCCCTTCTTGGTGATGAGCAGAAGTCATTAGCATATTAAAGGCCCTGAGAGGTACTACAGAATAAAAATAGGATTGCTTATTTTCACTCTATCCAAAGGTTCCCAAGTGTTTCTGCCAAGAGTCAGTCCTCTTTTCGTGTAATTCCCCCCACTGGCCTCCTACGGAGTTAGATGGCAGGCCTCTGGTTCCGACAGGCTGTGCTTCCTCCCCCAGGAAACAGTCAATAAACATGCAAGTGTAGCCGACTCTAGAAGAAACAGTTCAGTGTCCTCATTTCTTGACCTGAAGGAGAAAGGGAAACTGGAGCCCTGTGGCCAGCCTTGTCCATCATCATAAAAGGAACCGATAGCCCCCTGACCCGGGGCAACAGGGGGAGAGGTGAGAGGGAGTTCGAGGAAGAGCTGGGAAACCCAGCCTGAGTCTCCCTCCATAAATCAATCAACCAGGGGCCACCCTGCAAAGCAGGTTGTATTGTGTTGTTTGAGCGAGGCTGCCAGACATCTGGACGTTTCTGTTAGCCTCCATCCCTCCTGTTGCCATAAATTTAAGCTAACCCTGTGGGGCCCAGGATCACAAGAATAATCCTCACATCTGTGTAGGCTTTTCAGCTTTTGAAAGCTCATTCACAGAATTATCTCATTAGTTCCCTTCAGTGCCTCTGGGAGAGACTCAGGGATGATTATCCCCATTTGGCAGAGAAGAAACTGAAACCCAGGGAAGGAAAGTGACTTTCTCAAGGTCACACAGCAAGGAGAGCTAAAAGTAATGCGCCTATCTCTTGCTGCCCAGCCCAGAACTCTCCCCTGAGGACAGTGCTGCCTTACCAAGAATGCCCTGAGACATGGACATCTTCTCCATGCCTGGCACTGTCCCAAAGCCCAGAAGGCATGTGGTTCATCCCCCACCACCACATAAGCCTAGAGCATAGGTGGGAAGTCAAAGTGGGAAGGCGAGCTTTAGGGTCGGACTGTCCAGGTTCAAATCCCAGCTCCAGCTTCCTGGTCATCCAACCTCAGACAATGTGGTCAAGGTCTCTGTATCTGCTCTCACCCCCTAAGTGGGGAAGAAAACCCTGCCGTGTGTGCCACCTGCTTTATCTGCTCTCCATCTCTCTCCTCTTCTGACAGTGACTCCCCTTATTTTGGGAACCACTCCTCCCCCAACTCTAACAATGTGGATCTGGAAGAAGTCTCCGTTGCACCTTCCCAGCTGCCTGGCTACAGGAGCCAGGCCAATTGGAGGCCTCCCCTGAGATTATTTTCAAAATTAAATGAAGGAAAACCCCCTTCCTCTCTGGGGGGCATAAAGATGTGATGTGACTCCAGCTTCGTAGAGAAGGCTGGCCTGAGAGATTGAAGCTGGTGTGCAGAGAAAGCCAGAGCAGAGGTGGGGAGAGCCCTGGGGGCATCTAAGGCCTGGGATGCAATCAGCGATCAACCCCGGGGCCCTGGGACCCCTGCCCTCCCTGGGTAGGTCACACGAGCCTATGAATCACCTGGGAAGCCCCTCCATCCAGCCCCTAGGACCCAGACTGCTGAATGTATATGACATGGGAATTACCACCACCCTGCTCACTTTGAGAGGCCCCACCAACCCAACTACCAGGAAAACAGGCCGCGGTCTAGGAGCCTCCAGACAGCACTGCATAGAATAAACAAAGACCTGAGTTTCCTCAGCTCTCATAGACTCCTGGAAATTCAGAGCCTCAAAGACTTTAAGCACTGGAATCCTGACCTCTTATTTTAATGTAAGGGTGAGAAAACGCACTTCATGTGCCTGGATGTTGAGCCCAAAAGGCACTCACCTGGTTAGGAAGCCTTAGGACACAGGCAGTCCAAAATTCTGGAATCCAGGTCTCCTTCTCTTTTGGCTTCCTTCCCGCGCTCTGGCACACACATTTAGGCAATGAAACAGGAGTAAAGAACTGGAAGGCACCTGAATCCTCTGCTTTTCTCGGAAAGGGTTATGAGGATCAAGCCATATTATGTCATATATGACTGGGAAAAGATTCATCAATGTCTAAGCACTGCCCAAAAACAAGAGACTAGGGTTATTATGAAATTCAGACTCAAGATTCCTTTGACACAAAGTCTGACTTTCTTCCAAGGAAATAATGGTAAGTCAGGCTGTGTATGAAGGATGGAGGAAACCGTTAGGAAACTGAGCCTAGGTCATCTCTCAGTGATCTTGGCCAGGCGGCAATCAGTTCAGTCCCCTGCCTCCCCTGCCCTCAGCCGTAACCCTCCACTTGCCTGGGAAGTCAGGTGACTGGCCAACCGTCCTGGTTTGTCTGGGACTGATGGGTTTCCAACACAGCTGCCTGGCAAGACTCACTAATGCCTGCATCAAACCCATGTTCTGTTACCCTACCCGGAGCCACTGTTCTCCCTCCCGCCCCAGGGCCTGGAATAGGCAAAGGTCGGGTCAGTCACAGCCTGTGCTTCTGTCCATGGTACTGAAACATTTTTTGTGCACTGGGACAGGCTATTTCTCCTAACTTTGGCATACTTATTAGTTCATCCAGGTATTCCTTTCATAAATATCTTCTTCACTTATCTTTGGCTATATACCATACCATCCCAAAACTTAATGGATTAAAATAAAAACATTAAATTTTTTTCTCATAATTCTATGGGTTGCTTTGTTTGGCTTCTTGGCTTATCTGTGGTCAGCTGGTGATTTGGCTGAAGCTGGATGAACTAAGATGGCCTCATATACCTGGTGATTGAGAAGCTGTTGGGTGGGACACCTCAGTTATCTTCTGTGCAGCATATGATAGCTCAGGCTTATTTGTATGGTGGGCAAACCTTCAAGAGAAGGCAAACACCAATACTCAAATTCTTTTTAAGTTTCTGTCTCATTTGCTAATGTTCCATTGTCCAATGCAAGTCATATGGAAAAACTCTGAGTCGGCGTTAGAGGTGAGTTCCCAAAGGCCCAGACCCAGGGAGTGGACGATTGTGGCTGTTTTTAAAAAAACAATCTGCCTCTTCTCCCTTTATCCTGCACTCCAAAGCACTATAAGGCTACAAGTAATGGGATGAACCTCTGGTGAACTTCTGGAGAAATGAGTTTGCCTCAGAAGCTATTTTAAGCTGAAAGTCAACAGGCCTCTGCTGAAATCACTTTCATAATTCTGTCAGGAACAATTATAAGTCTCTTTGAGCCATCCTCTAACATTCAGGGCCACACTTGCAGTTCTTGCTGCCTCAGAGAAGAACTATCTTTTTTCACTTCTAAATGAACAAAAAAACTTTCTGAATTGTAAGACTTTTCAACAATATTCAGCAGTAATTTTTCAAGTTGTGCTCACTGGGCAGTAAATTCTTGTTACTATCTTGGGTGAATGCAGAAGGGCTCTAGAGCACAGAAGAATTCCCTGGTCCCAATTACCCAGAAGGGAGGAGGTTTTAAAAAGTACCTTCTAGGAACCAGCCCCCTACATAAATTCTCACTTAATCCTCACAACAGCCCCTCCTTGATAGTGTTGCCATCTCCACTTCATGAAGAAAGAAGCTGAAATGGAGGAGGTTGAGCATCTTGGCCAAAGTTACAGAGGTGACAAGTTGTATGACAAGAATTGAAACTCAAGAGTTCTAACTTCAAAGCCAAAGTTCTCTCCACTTCAGCCATCCTCTCAGGGCTGCAGAGCATTTAGACTCAGAGTCTGGGGCAAAGGGGCTTTGATCCCGGCTCTGCTCCCAGCTCCTGTGTGACACTGAGACATTCACTTGTCCTCTTTACACTTCCATTGTCTCATTTGTGATATAAACATCACAACACCTGCACCTGCTGAGCCAGATTCAAATGGGGCAAATGCCAACTCCTTGGGCTGCCCTCCAGCACTGCGGAGAAAGTCAACGGACCTCTTTGGAGAGTGACTTTGGCAGCATCTTGCAAAATTTTAAAGGGCGTATTCTTTAATCTGGCAGTTCTACTGCCAAGAATTCATGTTAAAGAAACATATCTGCAGGTGAGTTAGGATATATGTACAAAGATGTTTGTTTCAGCATTGTTTATGATAGCAACAAAGCCTAGAAATAATGTAAACACCTAAATGAATTCTGCTTATCCATGCTATGAAAAACTATTTATCATATTAAAAGGAGAAAGATCTACTGCTGAGAAAACATGTCCAAGATATATTGCTTTTTGAGACTAAAATAGATCCTATATCATGGCTCAAAAGTATCATTAAAACATAGTTTAAGTGAAAAAAGATGTTGTCATGGTAAATAAACTTATATATGCTTATTTATATTTAGAGAGAAAGAGAGATAGAAATTCATGTGGAAGGAAACACCAAATTACTAACAAATGCCTTTAGCAATGCTAAGGAGATGATAACTTAGGTTTTTTTGTTGTTTTTACTATTAATATTTCTATATTATTGAACATGTTCACAACATACATGTATTATATTTGTAATGTAAAGAAAGAACAGAATCCTAATGCCAAAGGAAACTTTGAAGATGGCCACGGCCCACAGAGAGAAGTTATCTTGTCTCTGTCACATAGCCAGTCATTGGTAGAGTCAGGCTGAGACCCTGGCCTCTCAATGCCCAGCCCAGGTTGGTTTCAATCATAGGACAAGCCCTTCAGAAATCACACAAGCCATACGAACGTTCAGAATCACTGATATAGTCCAAGGGGAAAATTCTGGTCAGAGTGTAAAGGATGGCATTTGGTTTTGTCTCGACCACTTACCTACTGGACAAAGTGACTTAACGTCTCTGAGCTCTGTTTTTAGCATCTTTAATATGGGAATCATGATGTCCACCTCCTAGGGTTGTTCTAAGCCTCAAATAGGACAGGCACGTGGTCATGGCAGCAAAAACATGAACTTGAACCCTACGCAGGACTGTGTCCAATTACTAAATCCCCTTCTCTGAACCCTGGAGCTAGCACAACCCACCTCTCTGGGTTATTGGAGAACCTGAGTGACAAAACATGTGCCATATCCTTGGCATGGCCTGGGGACTCAGTACAGAAGCCACATGTGAAAGCTCTATAAAGAATGACGGTGGTTTTGCACGGCTTGCCATTGAATAGCGGGCAACAGGGCCTTGTGATTCCTGGGCTGGCGCCCCCTCCTGACCTCCTCTTCCCATCTCTCCCGTGTCCTTGAATCGGGGATGTGAGTTCCCTGATGCCCCAGGGCTGCAGCCTCATGGGACAACTGCTCTGCTGACACTGCTGCTCCCCTGGCCAGGCACAGAAGGCAGCTAACATCTAAGGTCCTCAAGGAGGCAGAGCCTCATGCATGAAAGAGGAACATACTTGGAAGGTTGGAACCAGACAGGGACAGATTCAAATCTGGATCAATCTCTTAAAGGTTTTATGACCTTCTGACTTCATTCTGCAAGCAATAGGGAACCAAGGCAGGCTGTTAAGAGAATGACCTGATTTGAGAGAAGAGTGTGTTAATTTCTCTATATATGAACTCTTGTCTGTGTTCACAGCCTCAGGAATGAAAGAAGGGCAACTCTTCCCTGTGCCTTTTAGGGTGGATGGGACCTGCACTGCATCTCTCCTCTAGCCAGCCCAGGACAGGCTAAATGAGACCAGGAGACAGGAGACAAGGCAGAAAGATATTGCAGTATCAGAGGGAAGCATTATTCTAGGGATTTGGCCGGGGACTTGGAGCAGGGGAGAGGGTCTTTGCAATCCTCTTGCTATGCCCAGGTAAAACATCGCCCTGGGGGCCCAGGTCAGGCCTTTGCTTGGCCCATAAACTTCATGCTTTCGTTGACCTCAGTCCCTGGCTTTGCTCTCCTCGCTCAGATCATCTCAGACACACTAGAAGCACAACATGGATTGCAATAAATTTTATTATGAGGCCGGGAATTGCTGCGTGGTGGGCCCTCAGTGACCTGTCAGCAGCTGGGTGGGCAGGTGGGACATCTGGTCTCTGTGACTGACTCCCGGGAGGGGGCATACTTTACATTCAACTGGAGCCTGTTCTCCACACTGAGCCCAGAGTGATGGATCTGGGCCACCACCGAGCCTCCACGAACAGCCCCCTTCCCACCTCTCATAAAGGCAACTTCTTTGCCTGTCCTGGGTGCAGGTAACACTTTGTCAAGGGCTTACTGTGGCCTCAGCACTATGTGTCCCTGGAGAGCAGGTGCTTCCCACCGTCTGCTACTAGAGCTCGTGACTGTACCATCCCCACCCCAGAAGACATGACATGAGCACACAGAGCCACAGTGAGTTGTTCTGACTGGGAGAGGGGGGGACTCAGAGAAGAGAAGCCCCATACAGTCCAGCTTGCCAGACCCCTGGGGCCCTGCCTCTCAGCCAGAGCCTGGCCCAGGCTGCAGGCAAAGCCAGCAGTATCTATGATAGACTCAGCTGGAATGGTTTTCTACGTTCAGGTCTTCAGAGTAAGGTGGTGGGTTGGGGGGAGTCCCAACTGTTTAATCACCAAGGGTGTGAGCAGAGACAACAATAATTCTATGTGCGTAAAGTAAAGAAAAAGTAAATGTGTATTCAGAAGAAAAGAAGAAATAACAACTCTCTGAGTTTTCTTTTATTTAGTCTTTGTTTCAGAGTCTGGATGAGTCTTTGCATTTCACTTCAAATGTGCTCAAGAGGATTTACTGTTTTGTTGCTGTTGAAGTTTTTGCCTTACCCTGGACCCCGAGGACTGGAAAACCCCATGGACCCTTGTTACTCAAAGTGGGGCCTCTGGACCAGCAGCATCGGCATCTCCTGGGAGCTTGTTAGAAACGCAGAATCTCAGGCCCACCTCAGACCTGCTGAACTAGAATCTACATTTTTGTGTATTCCCCAGGTGTTCCCGGCACATGTCGTGTTTGAGAAGCTGCCTGAGCTCCAGAATAAGGGCTCCCCAGTGGAGTGCATGCATGCCACAAGTGGGCACGTACACTAATCTTAGGTGGTACGAGAGTGACCATTTACTCTTGTAATTGGGACCTTTAATGTCAGTTTTATAGCAAATGATGCATCATTTACAGAAATGGTCAATTGACATCAATTGGTATGTTTTAAAAAGTGAGTCCACTTAAAGGAATGCTCCACTAAGAGGAAGGGGTGCTCAGATATGATCATGCCTGCAAAGAGGGAATGAGAATGACTGCTTCTGAAAATGCTGATCTGGTGCCGACCCTCAGTGGATTGCAGTGAGGTGACAGCAGCACAGAGACAGACAGGGACTTGCCAAGGTCACACAGTGAGAGTGTGACAACAGAGGCAGGACTGGAACCCAAGGACCATCCAGGTCAGCGGCACGCCCTTCTTCCTTCTGCCCTGGCTGGTGGCCAAGCCAATTGCCCAGCTGCAAACCTGAACCTGAAGCTCGAGCTGTGGCCACAGTGGTTTCAGGAACTGGGACATTTGCAGGTGACACTAGGCAAATCAGAAGAGTAAATGAAGGGATTATGTGGCCTGTGGGGGCCAAGGATGAGTCATTTCAAGATTAGCTGTCTCCCTCCACCCAGGAACTGAGGGACCCCCAACTCTCCACTCATGAATAAACATCTGAAGCTGTTCTGCACGAGCTGAGAAGCTGAATGTGTTCTCCATGTAGTTTGGTGAGGTTTTGCACAGAGGAAACCTGAGCAAGTAAGAAAGGAGCTGGTCACTTATCTTCCCAGCCTGGCTTATGGAGGGTTGCTCAGATTTCTAGCATAAGGACCCTCAGCTGGTCTATGAAAGCAAAGCAAGAAAACTACACAATATTTTTAGGTTTTCTAGCCCTATTTGACCTACATGTGGTCTGGTATCGTCCGTACTTGTCCATTTTCCACTTTTTCTACAGCATAGAATAAAATTGCAAAACTTGTCATATCTCCCATTCCCTTTCCATTGCCATGTTCCTGGAACCTTACCCTGATTCAATGCTGTCATCAATGTGGCCTTAATCTAGCTTTCCAGTCTACTTTCCACCAGCACCTCTTCAGAGCACATTGCAACCAAAATACACCTGAAACTGCATGAGGCCAAGCCACACCCACTTTCCCCAACCTTCCCACCTAGCATTCCACAAAAGCCACGCCATCTGCTTAGAGTTCCCTCTCCGCCATTGAAATCCTTCTCCTTCAAGGGCCATTATAAATGTCCTCTCCTCCAGGAAGCCTCTTTGGATTGTCCCTGGAATTCCCATAGCCCTCTATTGCTACCTTGTTGTGACATTTAGAACAAGCTTCAGCTCACAGCCTCCAAGGTGGTGAGTGAGTTTTCCCTTAGCTCTGTATTCCAAATTTCTTAGCCCAGAGCTGGACTTCCATAAATCCCATTAGGACTGAAGACCCTGGACCCAGATAAGTCGTGGGTTTGATTCCTAGTTCTGCTGGCAGTTCTAGTTAGGATGGGCAACTAGTATTGACCACTGGACAAGTTTCTTAGCCTGTTTATCAGCTGTAAAATGGAATATCGATCATTTCTTCATAGGAAAGGCATGAAAATACAATGAAGCAACTTGTACAACATGCTTAACATACTGCGTGGCACTCACGGCTGATTAGCATTCCATAGCTGTTACAAGGGCCAGGGGTGATAATAAAAGTTGACGCTATTAGGACTGGGAGGTAGATTCATGAAATAAGAGCTGGACACACCTGGAGGAGTCTGGGTCCCTGGCATGCCCTGTCCACCACCACTGGGCCCTCTACCATAGTGTGTGCCTCCCTCACATCCCGGCCCCCAGGCCTGCCCAAAACTTTCCCCTTTTCTTCACCTTCATGTCTTCAGTAAAGGTCACAGGCATTTTGGGGGTCTGTGGTCTTATTTGGGTTAAGAAACAGTGGTCAGACCCGACTCTTATTTCCTGGGGGACAAGCCCCAGCTCTGAAGGGAGGAGGTGCTTGCTTGAGGTCTCAGTGGCCCAGAGCCGGGGCTCTCAGACCCATGGGCTTCTGCAGTTTCTGGAGTGGCATTTGCTCCCCCAGATCTGGCACAGAGGTGGCCCCTGAGCTGCTGCTGAACTTCCTCCCTGTTTTCAAGGAACAATGACGCTGCCAGAATCCACATCTTTCTTAACAAAGCCAAGTGAGAATTAGCCTTCGGTCTTCTTCCCTGAACTGGGAGGAGACCTCAGGGCAAGGAAGCTTCCCAAGGGCCCACCTTGGGGTTGAACCAGGAGCGGAACCTGGGGCAGGCAGTGCAAGCCTGCCTAGGACGGTGTGCGGATGACCTCCCTGAGGAATGAGTGGGGCACTTCCCTCCGGGCTGCCAGGCCGGCCCTGAAGGTCAGAGGCACTGGGGGCAGACAGGTATGTTGGGCAGGACTTCAGGCCTCAGTAGCAGAGGCAGGACACAGCCTGAGCCTGACACCAGAGAACAAAGAACGAGAAAGGAATGGATTCGAGGCAGCCTCTTTAGAGAGCACCCAGAGAGGAGCCAGGAGGCAGGTCAGGTGACAGCTCTAGGAATAAATAGGAGGTAGGGCTTTTCAAGGGCTCACTGTGACCATCAGCTCCTCAGACCCTTAGAGCATGCCTGGGAGGGAGGCTCCCGTATCATGCCCCCTTCACTGGTGGGGTCAAAGCCACAGACACTGGTTCCATTTCAAGCAATACTCAGTCCCACTTTGTCTAAAAGAAAGAAAGCCTGCCCTAGGGTTCGCCTGAGGGTAGGACAGTGATTGGGACTCAGAGACCAGGACTGTCTGCCCAAGCCCAGCCTGAAATGCGCCTCCACAAAGCCAATCCTTTGGGTTAAAACACAAAGTGACCCTGTGAGAATTCAAGGAGGTAAGAGGAAGAGAGAGAAGGTGCGGTTCTGGTCACCTAACAGGACGGGCCAGGACAATGACCAGATACGCTGCCTGCACTTCCCTAGCAGAGTTCTGGGCCCCGGGGTTAGGTCCAGATAAAAAAGGCAGGCTCTGGCTCAGGAATGTGGACACCATACAAGGAAAACCTGAGAGACTCCCAAGGGGAGGACCTACGGGGCTTTGCTTTTCACCCAGTCAACAATCTGGATTTTCAAAAATCCCAAGGAATCCACTTTATGCAACCAAGATCAGCAAACGGAGGGAACAGCAAAGCTGTCAGTTTATCCTGTCCTGGGTACTTTTACCACATGTTATATTATTCCTGCGGTGCCAGATACAGGCAAAAGTTTATGAAGAAAGCAGATTATAAGGGCAAGCAGCCTATTACATTGTAGGGGCAGCCTTCGTCTGCAGAATTCCCGATTTCAGTCGGTATAGTAGCTTGATTGCCTGAATGATCCCAGCTGTACACATACACACACACGTGCACACACACACACACACACACCATAGTCATAGCCATTGCCCTGTCATTTTTCAGCTCTCATCAGATTGCTGGAGACCAAATTTCCCCATCCTGAAGTCTGAACTAGCCTCATAACTTGCTTTGGCCCACAGAGTATGACGGGGGTGACAGGTTGTCATTCTCAAGTCGAAGCCTCCAGAAGCCTTGTGGCTCTGTCACTCGCATTAGCAGATGTCCAAACTAGCCCGCCGGAGGATGTGAGACACGAGCAGCAGAACCTGGTTTCTCCAGTTACCGGAGATGAGGCCATCCTAGATCAGCCGACAGTCAGCCAACCCCAGACACCAGAGAGCCCAGCCGAGAACAGCAGAGCCGCCTGGCCTCCCTGGCACTGATCCCACAGCCCTGAAAGCAATAAGCATCGTTGTATGCCTCTGAGGTTTTGTGGTTGTTTATAATACAGCATTACTGTGGCAACAGATAACTGATACAGCTCATTAGTTTTCATCTGCTACTTGGCTGTGAAGAGTTGTGGTCCCAAATGTTCCCCCATCCTGAGTATGGATTTCTAAGAAAACTTAGCCAAAAAGTACTTGAAGGAAAAAAGCTATTTTTTGGTTCCTGAATTCTACATGAGGGCTAAGACACTTTTTCTTCATTCAGAGACAACATAAGAATCAATTATTACACTCGTTAAACATTCTTAAAATCAATCAATTGGACTTTCAGCTCATCTCTGCTTCCTCTCAAAAACTTTACTGAAATTACAGGAAAGAGGTTTTAAAAGGATAAACACCAAAACATGGGGAGAATGAGAGAGAAGACAGCAAATGAGCTTTCAAGAAAATGTTGGACGATCAGAAACAGATGAGCAACTGATGAAATGACTCAAGTTTCAGCTTTTTCCCTCTACAAGGACCTCTAAGGGCTGAGCTCAAAGAAGGAAGCCAGTGATATACTGGAGCCCAGGAAGTGTCGGGAATCCAAGGTTCCAGGCCCTCTCCAGGCAGGGGCGCTGGAAGGGCTGAAAATCGTACACTTGATTGGAAACTGGGCTCAACCATAGTACAGGAGGAAGCCAAGAGAGAGAAAAGATGAAGTCCAAGAAACGGGCGAGCAAATATACGAAAAGGCCCCCAAAATTAAAAAGTTAAAAGCACCAGGATGATGCTGGAGGGAGGAACAAGGTGGCAGACCTGAGACCCCCAGTCCAGACTGCAGCAGAAGATAAAGAAGTCCAGAAGGGCTGTGTCCATGGAAAGAATAAAACTAAGCTACTACTTGATGTGTTTAATCATAGTTAGAGGAATTTTACAATTCTTTTGGAAACTTTAGAGATAAATTAGTGATAGGAATATAGACAACTATGCAAACAAAAAAGAGACAATTAGTTATTGCAGGAAAAATTAAAGTTGTAAAAGAAAGGAAATGTGTTCATAGAACTACATGGCTCAGCTGTAAACAACTGCCATAATAGTCATAATAGTATAAATACTGAATATACATATACTAGCAAAACATATACTTGTGATAGAACTATATTGGGAGAAGAAAACCTGTGGGTGTGCATGTGTGTGTATAGAAAAGCTAACTTCTAGCATGTAAAGCCAATAGACAATATTTAAAATGGAAAAAATCAGAAAACAGAGGTATAACCATATTATCCAAAACTATGGAGATGAAAAGTGCAGCGAAAAGAGTTAAAATGATTGTCTCTAGGAAGCAGGATTATGGTTGGGGAAGAGGAGGACATGGGACTACTCTCTTTAGCTGGAAATCTTGTAATACCAGATAGCCTTTGCAACAGGTATATATGCATTTACTGGGGTAAAAATTTTAATTAAATTAGGGCCACATGCAGTGAAACTACAGAATGTAATTGTATTCATTAAGCAAACATTTGTTAGTCACCTACAAAAACAACAGAGCAGGGCACATCCCCCACCTCCCCAGCTAACCACCTAGAGGAGAAAAGAGGCCTACTAAGTGTTTATAACCCCATCGTGCGTGTGAGGACAGAATGTCACAGCAGCACCGAGTGGGGAAGCTTTGCAGATGAGGCTATGCTAATTCTGGTTTGTTTGGTTTTTTTCCTTCTACTCCCTTGCTTCTTAGCAACAGAGAACTTAACATCTTTTTTCTAGCTGTGTCACCTCCTTAACATACTTTGTGCAGAAGTAAGGGCCGTCATCAACATCATAGTATATCAGCTCTGACAGGCTAAACAGCTCTGTGTCTCTAAGAACTGTTCAAAAGTGGAGATGGCAGGAGCCCCCAGGCACAAGGTATTCAGGCAGAGTTTCAAAGACAGGTGGATATTTATCAAGAAGCCCAGGAAAAGGTGGGTGGGGGACACTGTGGTGAGAGACTGGACCCATGTGCCCCAGAGG
Source organism: Phataginus tricuspis (assembly GCA_029783875.1). Lineage (NCBI taxonomy): Eukaryota > Metazoa > Chordata > Mammalia > Pholidota > Manidae > Phataginus > Phataginus tricuspis. The sequence continues at coordinate 1,132 of JAQQAC010015136.1, read as the reverse complement.
GCCCCTGTGGATTGTAGGGACACCACGCAGCACGAGGGCAGCTCACCCTCTGCCATCTGACAGCCACAGCAAGAGCACAGGGTGAGGCGGCAGCCCCCAGCCACCAGGCCTGAGCCTGCACGCGGGCGGGGCAGGTTTGCCACCCCAAAGCAGTGCTCCAGTTCATTGCAGAATCAGACATCCTCCCATCGATTCCTCCTGGGAAGCTGTCAGGCCGGTTTCCTTCCTGTGTCAGCCAAGAGGAGGCAAGCAATTCATTTGCTGGGTCTGACCGTGGCTAAATGAAATCGAAGACAGAGGGGGCACCTTCTCTGAAGGAGAAAAACCGTTCACTTGGGATAGCCACGAAGAACCAGAGACAGAGGGTAATGGGAGAGAAGGCCGTGAAGGGAGGCAGGGGCTTGGAAATCCGAAGAGCTGCCCCTCCTCGCTTCACAGATTTGGAAACCAAAGCACAGACAGAAAAGCCAGTTTGCTCAAGGTCACATAGTTTAGGGGCAGACTCTGACTTGGATGACAAAACCCAGCATTTATAGAGTGTTTATGGGGTACTAAGCCTTCAATATACATATACTCCTCAAAACCTGTGTATATGAGGATCTCCATTTTACAGGTAAAGAACCCGAGACTTGGGGTTTAATTAAGTAGTCCAATATCATAAACCTCTATTATGTGGGAAGCTGGGACTTAAACTCCATGTGATTACTGCAGTCTAGTTCCTAATCTGTGGATCTTAACCACTGAAGCACACAACCTCTTGGAGTTAGAATCAAGTCTCCCTGTTTCAAACCAAGTCCCTGTCTGCTGCCCCGCAATGCATGACTGTGCCCCAAGCCTGCGTGGTTATGCTAACGCCCTCCTGCTGTGGTTGCAGCTGTTTCTCCCTTGTCTCTCTCTGTCTCTCTGTGTGTTCCTTTCTCCACGAGTGTCTGTATCTTTACCTTTGTCTGGCCATATGCCTATCACTTTTTCTCAGTATCTATCTTTGTTCTGTGTATGTGTGTGTGTCTCTGGGTATATATGTGTATCTGTCTCTATCTCCCTCTGAGTAGCTGAGAAACAGAATTCCACAGTAGATGCATGGGTGGATGGATGGATGGATGGATGGATGGAAGGATGGATGGATGGATGG
>JAQQAC010015131.1:0-23779 GCA_029783875.1 Phataginus tricuspis | reverse complement strand
GGAAAGCCCTCTCCAGGGCACCTGTCCTCTCTGCACCTGTTTAGTCACCTAAAGCAGCACTGTTCTGCGGAATTTTCTGTGATGATGACTTTTTCTATATCTGCTCTGCCCAACATTATAGCCAGTGGCCACATGGTGCTGCTGAGCGCTTAAAATGTGATGACATGCCTGAGGAACTGAATGTTTTATTTTTCTTTATTTAAATTTACATTCAAATGCATGTGACATGTGGTGAGAGGTTATCTGATTGGGCAGTGCCAGCCTAGCCTGATGGAGACTCCAATGGCTGCGCCTGGATCTACAGCATCCTCAGTCCACATGGCTGGGAAGGAGCATAGAGAATCAGGTTCACGCCCTTAATGGTGTCAGGCAGGAAGTGACGTGATCGCCACCTGTCACAGCCCATTGGCCAGGACAGTCACACGGCCCGCCCCTCCCCGTCCACCTGCAGAATGGGGCCGGGGACCAGTTTAAAGAAGGGAAGGAGATCCTGAAAAATTGGTGAGCACTAGAAATATCTACCACGGTCCTTTTATTTTAATTTTACCTTATGCCTAGAGAAGAAAAAGAAAGGGCCATGATCCTATTTTGGCTTAACTAAGGCAATTCACACCTTCAAGGAAAGAATTCGGCCAGAACCTCAACTGCGGCCTGGGCCTGAGACAGTGACTGCTTTTCCAACAGCGGCACCACGTGGCCAATGGTGAGAACTGCACCTCTCCCAGAACACCTTGGGTCACTGGCGCATCCCCGTGGAATCACTTTGGTCATTTAAGATTTCGTGTAGTTGAGGGAATCACCATCTTTGGCTTGGTGACATGACACTTTTCAAGAAAATATAGAAGAGGGAAAAATACCTCTTATCCCTTCAATGTTTTTCTCTCTCTAGTAGACTAAAGTTACAGCCTCAGAAATGATACTTTTACAAAGAGCTTTATTGAGATATAATTCACATATCATACAACTCACCCGGTTATAGTGTACAGTTTAGTGGTTTTGCTATACGGGTTTATGCAGCCATCACCATGGTCAACTTTAGGGCATTTTCATCACCACAAAGAGAGGCTCCCGGCCCCTTTAGCACCCTCCACCCCCAGCTGGGACCCTCCACTACTCTACTAATCTGCTTTTGACCATTTTAACCATCTTAAAATGTACAGTTGATTCAGTGACGTTTAAGACATTCCTAATACTGTGCAACTGTCGCCACTTTCTAGTTCCAGAACATTCCATCACTCCAAAAAGAAACTCTGTACCCCTCGTTCCCACATGCCCCCAGACCCTGGCAACCGCGAGTCCACTTTCTGTCTACATAGATGTGCCTCTTCTGGATATTTCACGTAAATGGAATCATGCAATATATGGTGTGTTGTGTCTGGCTTCTTTCACTCGGCATGATGTTTTCATGTTGGGGCTGGATGAATGTTTCAGAACTTCACTCATTTTTATGGAAGAATTATATCCCATTGTGTGGATCTATGTTTTGTTCATCCATCAATTAGCTGATGGGCTTCTGGGCAGTTTGCACCGTTTGGCTGTTGTGAATAGTGCTGCTGTGAGCATTTGTGGACGAGCTTGGCTTGAACACCTGTTTTCCATTCTTTGGGGTTAATTTTTATTTTTTATGGCTACAAGGCCATTACCGTATCTAACGAAATTAGCAATAATTCCTGACTATCCCAGAATCCCTGGTCCACTTTTGAGTTCCCCTGCTTATCGCAGAGATGTCTCTTAAAATCAGTTTGAGTACAACCCCAAACAAGACGGAGGTGTTGTGTTCTGTGCGTATATTCCTTGAGTATGTTTTCATTATAAAACTCCTTGGTCTCATTCTCCTTTTATTCTGTATATTTAGAAATGCCTGTCTTCAAAGGTTGTTGCCCTGTCTTGGTCGCAAAGCACACCATTAGCTCCGCACCTGGACGCAGTGGTTCTTAATGTTGGATACACACTACAATCACCTGTGGAGGGATTTAAAGACTCTGGATGCTCAGGCCACGCCCCAGGGTAATTCATTCAGAGTGACCAGGTAGAGGGGCGGGGTCCCTTTTTATTTTTCAAGAGTAATTTTAAGTTCACAGCAACACTGAGCAGAAAGTCGAGAGAGTTCCTATGAGTTCCTGTGCACCTCCTACCCCAACTTGTGCACAGCCTTCCCCGTGAACAACATCCCCCACCAGGGTGGTACATTTGTTTTAATCAGTGAAGGTGCCCTGACACCCCATTGTCACCCAAAGTCCAGAACTGGCATAAGGGTTCACTCTTGGTGGCGTACATCCTGTGGGTCTGGACGAGTCTGTAATGACATGTACCCACTATTGCAGCAGCATCCAGAGTGTTGCCACTGCCCTTGGCATCCTCTGAGCTCCACCTGTTCCTCCATCCCCACTAACCTCTGATCTTTTTTTATTGTCTCCACAGTTTTGCCTTTCCCAGAATGTCATCTAGTTGGAATCATGCATGTGACCTTTTCCGATTGGCTTGTTTAACTTAGTAATATGCGTTTAAGTTTCCTCGATGTCTTTTTTATGGCTTGATGGCTCATTTCTTTTTAGTGCTTCATATTCCATTGTCTGGACGGGCCACAGTTTATCCATTTGCCTACTGAGGGGCCTCTTGGCTGCTTCCAAGTCAGGCAGTTGTGAATAAAGCTGCTATGAACATCTGGGAGCATCTCTATTTTTAAAGCCCTACCCCTGCCCCAGGTTATTCCAGTGTGCATCCAGGATTGGGAACCATAGGCCTGAGGGTTTTAGTACCCATGGATGGTGACTGTCTACCCACACGGTCCAGTATGGGATCCACTAGCTATGTAGCTATATAAGTTAATTAAAATAATCTGAAATAAAAAACGCAGTTCCTCAGTCGCAATGGGCACATGTCAAGTGCCCAGTAACCACCTATGGCCAGTGGCTACTGGACAGTGCCAATATGGACTATTTCTGTCATTCCAGAAAGTTCTACTGGGCAGCACAGGTCTAGACCCCTTATTTCACAGGAGATTCAAAACGAGATTTCCTGAGGTGAGCATTCTGTCTGCAGTTTTGCGTTGCGGCTCTTGTATAAGGAAGAGAGTTAGCTATGTGTTTACGGTGAGTCACAGATTCCACAGGAAAAGCAGGCAGCCTAGACGACTCTCCTTAATTTAGCCTTAACAACTTTCCCTAGCTTTTTTTTTTCCTTTCTTTTTGAGGATCACTGTGAACCCATCTTTTTTTTTTTTCTTCATGTCTTTGACGTCTTTCGATACATTGCAGGCACTCTGCTTTGGAAGCCCACACGTCCCCACCTTGGTTTCTTCGCCTTGGCCCCCAAGTCCTCGGGCAGAACCCCATCATCTCTGTAGAATGTTCCAGGCTGGCCTTGACTTTTCCTGCCTCAGACCTGGAGTCAGCCTTTTTGCCAAAAAAAAAAAAAAAAAAAAAAAAAACAAACTCAGGTTACTCTCAGAGGGAAATTATATTTAGAGACAATAATCTGTGCCCCTAGAAATCTAGATGAGGGATAACAAAATCCCCCAGCCTTCAGCAGTCAAGATGCCCAACACTGCCTGGCCCTGGGTGGGTGGGAGATACTCATCTTTTCAGTGTCTCTGGCCCTCATCTCCCCTCTGTGCGTCTGACGCCGCAGCGTGCCTCTGTGTCTGTCCCTACCAGGCTCTGGCAGGTAGGCGGGAGGACTGTTACCTCCTGGGAGCCCCCAGGGCTGTCACCCTGTTATATCTGCCCACCTCCTCCCACCCCATAACTTGTCATGGGTCCCCTCCCCACCCACCCAAATCTGATCTAATTCTGTCTCTGCTTGGCCAAGGCTGGTCTGGCCTAAGAGGATTGGAGCATTTGCTTAAGTGGGACCAGGACAGGGTCACAGTGCCATCTATGGGAGATGCCAGGGGCCAGGATGGCCTCGGGGGTGTGGCAGAAGAAGTGGAAGCCAGGGAGGTAGAGACAGAGGGGTGAAGGGTGCTCCCACCCGAGATGGGGAGAAACAGAAGGAGAGGCAGGTGTGGAAAGAGGGGACGTGCCCCCCTGGCTGTGCCAAGTAACAGTATTTACATGATCGCTGGCTGTATATTTAAAAAAGAAAACAGGTTTCGGCATAAATGAAGAGGGTGTGAGAAAGAGGGGGGTGGAGTAACTGAGAGGCAGAAGAAACATTGTCTGGTGTTCCAAGCAGTATGTGTCAATCACTGTGCCGAGAAGTGGGCCCTCCTGCGCGTAGGCATGACGCAGCAGGAGCTGAAAGAAAAGCATGCAATTCTCCCGTGCAACCTTTTACACCTTCACTTAATCATTTTAGTTTTTCCAAGAGTAGGCTTTTATTTTTTTTTTAAGAAGATTTCAGGTTTACAGAAAAACTGAGAGGATAGTACAGAGAGTTTCCATTTACCTAGCACGGGATTTCCTCTGTTATTAACATCTCACATTAGTGTGGTAGGTTTGTTACAGTTAATGAACCAATTCTGATGCACTGTTATTAACTAAAGCCCTTCGTTTATTCGGATTGCCTTAGCTGTTATGTCACGTCCTGTTCCTTGTTCCAGAACCCCACCCAGGGCGCCACCTTACCTTCAGTCACCACGTCCCCTCATTCCCTGGGCTGTGGTGGGTCCTCAGACCTCCCTCGTTTTGGATGCGCCCTCGACGGTTCTGAGTAGCACCTGTCAGGTATTCTGTGCAGGGTCCTCTGTTAGGGTTTGCCTGCCGCGCCTCTCGTGATTAGATTGGGGTTCTGGGTTTTGGGGCGGGAGGCCCCAGAAGGAAAGTGCCATTTTCATAGTATCGCGTCAGGGATGTGTACCCGATCCCCTGGCCAAAGTGGTGTTTGTCAGGTGTCTCTGCTGTAGTTAGCTTATTTCTCCTCCTTCCCATGATGCGCTCTTTCGAAGGAAGTTCCTAGGTGCAGCCTGTTTAATCCCCACTTTACAGCCGAGGCTTAGCAAGGTGTAGCGTCCTGCCTTAGGCCACACAGCACATACCTGGTGCTGCCGCGATCTGCTCCAGCTCTGAGTTCCTCTATGCCACAGAGACTCAGGGTGAGAGAGATACTAAGAACCAGAGATGAGAGTCCAAAATGCGGAAGGGGAAAGAGGAGGTGGCTGAGGCAGGAGATGGGAACCTGGGAGGAGACGAGACAGACGGAGACTTCCGGACGAGAAGACAGTGAAAGGATGCAACAGACAGACGGACTGAGACAGAGACAGAGAAAGGGACCAAGACAATTCTTTATGTGGTATAATTATTAGCCATCATATTGGCAGATACCGTTTGTTGAGCACTTACTATACTCAAGCTCGGTTAAGATTTATATGATTTGGTTCATTGACTCTTTCCCAAAGCCCTCCTTTCACCCACAAATCCTTCATATTAAAGACTCACAGTTCTAAAAGATCGTTCCTTAAACTCTTTAAATTGATATTTAATTTATGTTAAATAAAATGCACAGGTCTTAAGTGTTTAGTATAATGGACTTGAGAAGTGTGTACAACGATGATATCAGCACCCATCACCCCAAAACTTCTCTGGGGCATCGTCGAGGTCCTTTTTGCACCCCCGTCTCCCCAACTCCCATCAACCACTGATATGGTTTCTACAATAGATTCGTTTTGCCTCTTCTAGAATTTCATATGAACGAAATCACGCAGTATATGATCTCTTGTGTCTGGCTTCTTTCACTCAGTATAGTGAGTGTGATTCTTCCATATGATGGTGTGACTCCTTTCCACTGCTGAGGGGCTCCCCCTCATATGGATGCACCATAATTTGTTTATCCATTCCCTCGGGCTGTTTCCACTTTTGTCTATCATGTATAAAGCTTCTATGAACATTCTTGTACAAGTCTTTTTGTGAACATACGTTGTTTTCATTTCCCTTGTATAAATACTAGTAGAAGAATTTCTGGGTCATATGGTTTAACTTTATAAGAAACTGCCAAATGGTTTTCCAAAGTTAACTAAAGTCATACCATTTGCACTGACTGGTAATTCACGACAGTCCTGGTTGCTCCACGTCCCTGTCAGCACTTGGGATTGTCAGCTTTTCTGATTTTAGCCATTCTTGTGGATGCGATTTGGTGCTCATTTTGGTTTTAATATGCGTGTCCCTGATGATTAATGATGTAATGTGCTTATTGAACTTTTGCACATCTTTTTATGAGGTCTCTTCAAGAGTCTTTGCTCATTTTTAAAAGTTAGGTTGTTGTCTTTTTATTGTCGATGTGTATAGGATTTTAAAAATATATCCTATATATGAGTTCTTGGACAGATAGGTGCACTGTGAATGTGTTTTCCAAGTTTGTTCCAATAACAGTCTTTATTAATATTCTTAATGGTGTCTTCTGAGGATCAAAAATTTTAAATGTTGACAAAGTCCAATTTGTCATGTTTCCTTTTTATGTTTAGTGCTTTTTGTGCCCAGTCTCAGAATTTTGCTCACTCCAAGGCTGTGAAAATATTCTTCTATGGATTCTTCCAGAAACTTCCTGGTTCTAGCTTTTCCTTTGGAGTGAGGTGGGCACCAGGGTTCATTTTCTCCCACACATAAATATGCCATTACTTCTGTACCGTTTGTTATGGCCTCCCCCCCACACTGAATCGACATGATGCCTTGTGCAAAGTAAGTTGATCACACATGAATGTTTAGTGCTGGCTATTCTCTTCTGCTCCACCGATCTATTTGATGACACTTATTCCTGTAGCCCACCTTCATGGCTGCTGCAGTTTTATAATAAATGTTGAAATTCGATAGTATACGTTCTCCAATTTTTTTTTTTTTTGCTGTTTTAGATATCTTCTGCATTTCCATCTAATTTTAGGGTCATCTTGTCAATTTCTTCAAAAAGTCTTGCTGGGGTTTTTATTGGGATTGCACGGACTAGGTGGATTTGGCGAGAACACCCATGAACAAGGGATGGATGTCCTTCTCTAGATGGAGGTCTTCTTTCATTTCTCTCAGCAATGTTTTGCTAATTATAGATGTCTTGCACATCTTTTAATAGGTTTATCCCTAGGTATTTTGTTATTTTGTGCCAGCCTCAGCCTATCCATAAACCAGTGAGTGGACCAGGCCTTGTGATTCTTATGAACTGCAAGATGTCCTTCACAATAGCCATCGGGAAACTTTGAAAAAATAAATGTTTATTACTTACAGAACTGGGACATGTATTACGGGACCTGGCTCCCCAGCGAGGTTGCGGGGGAGACAGAGCACAAGCATGGCCTGGGATTCTGCGTTTATTGGGGTTGAGGGTGAGGGCCGAGGGTTTTGAAGGCTACTCTTTATTAGTGAATCTAAAGCATTGGAATGGGAATTTAAAGTGCAGGAAAGAAAAAAACAAGTGGCTCCAATGGTCAGTTATGGAAACCAACCAAGCTCTCTAAAGGGCCTCAGTTCGGGGAGGTGGCCTGACTCTATCTAGTCCTGCATCTGGCATTGTATTTACTGAGATAGTGGGAGCGGATAGCCCCGTAGTCAGAGCTTAAGCCAGGCACTCGCATTACAAAACAAAACAACAAACAAACAAACAAAACCCAAAAAACTGTCAGGGTTTAAACTGCATTTATGTTTTTTAACGCTATTCTAAACAGTACTGTTTTAAAATATCCTCTTCCAATTTTTCATTGCTACTATACAGAAACACAATTAATTTTTTGTTTATTGATTTTGCATCCTGGGACCTTGCAAAATTCATATTAGTTCCAGTCATGTGTGTGTGTGTGTGTGTGTGTGTGTGTGTGTGTGTGTATTCCACAGGGTTTTCCTATGTGAACTACAAATATTATGGTTTTACACAATCCAAGAACTAAAAAACCCACTTCTATGGCGGCAAATTCCAAATATACAAAAGAGAATGAATACAATAAAAAAAAAGTAAATTTCCACCCCATCCCTTTCCAGAGAAGGAATCTAGGTACAGAACTAGTGCAGCCAAAAGGGAACAATAAATGGAGGGTTAAAAAAAAATATGGTTTGAAAGTAAAATAGTTTATTTAAGGAAAAGGCAGCTTGGAAAACAAAAAGCCTATGGAATGACTTAGAGCCACTTACGCACTTTAAAGCCAGTGTCTGTCATACACAGTGAAAACATTAATATGAAATGCTTCACCATGGACATACAAAAAGCAGTATATATTTAATGTATGCAATTCGATGAATTTAGAGACAAATACACTCACTTTTTTATTAAAGATGTGAACACAACCAAGTACGTCTGTCTAAAAAGTGTTCCATCCACTGCCCAAGTCATCGCTGGTAAGTCAGGAGAGGAGATTCTGCACCTTCTCCTTCTCTTCCTAAGAGCGTTTCCTAGGATCTGTGTTGGGGAGGGGACCCCAGAGTCCCCAGGGGCACCCGCTGCTGCAGCTGAAGTCTAACGGCCACCAAGGAGGTGTGAGAAGATGTGACACGGGGCCTGAGAATGCCTTTGCCATCATCTGCCAAGACATCCCTTCGGCTCTTCTCTGACCTGGCTGAGATTCTGCAGATGCTGGCCTGTCCTGGCCGCACAGGGTGGGGGCAGGTGGGGCGTCTGACTGGGCCAAGGCCAAGGACACCTGCCGGGAAGAAGCCCGGGGACTGAAGGGAGGGAGAGAAGAGACCAGAGGAGGAAATGGGCGACTTAGAGGAGGTAAGAGGTATGGGGGGGGGGGGAGTCGTCCAAAAAGCAGACTAGGGAGACGGCCCTTTTACGGAGAGCTTCCAGTAACTCAGGCTCTGTGTTGATCTTGTAAGTGGCACATTCCATGTGATTCACAGCCACGTATGTGGAGGTGTGGTTGTTACCCAGTCTGCTGGATGCCCAGCTGTCCACATGTCCTTGTCTGGATAGTCCGAGAAGCTGGGCTCAGTACAACGCGCCAGATCAGAGGGGTTGAGGGGTCCAGTGGGGCAGCCTGGCATACACTCAGCTCAGCGCTTTCGGTCTTCTCAGAAAGGCACTTGAACCCTCTGATGTTCTGTGTGACCTCCTGTAGGCAAGGGCTTAGGCTGCTGGCCTTAAAGGACCTTTTGCAAGGATATTAGAGCATATAGGGCAGCTGCTGTCACATGGGAAGTGACACATGCTGGGGGGACCCTGCCTGTTCTGGTTTTGAGAGCAAGAAATTCTTGTGTCTCGGTTTCCCCTTCTTTCTGCCCCCTCACGGCTACCTTCTCCGCCTTCTGTGTCCCCTCTTCCTGCTCCTCAGTCTCCCTGTGGGGGTCTCAGTGAGTTTTTCTGTGTCCACCCCACCAGGGGGTCTCTGATGAGCCAGAGGAGCCCTGTTATACCCCGGCAGCTGTGCCCCCTCCACCCCTCGCCCCCAGCCACAGTCTGCCACATGGCCTCCTAAATCCCTGCTAATTCTCCATATATTTTGCTGAGGCTACCCTGGCCTAAGAGGATTGGAGCATTTGCTAAATGCAGCCAGGACGGGGTCAGAGCCCTGGCTCGGGGGGTGGGGGTGGGGGTGGGGGGGGTGGGGGGGACTCAGGCATCAGGATGGCCCCCGGGGGGGCGGCAGAGGGGACGAGGAGCTGGGGAGCAGAGAGAAGGGGCGGCCGCAGAGCGACACACTCCCTCCCTGCCTGTTCAGGCAACAACATCGAAAGGATTAGAAGCGTGCTGACACTGTTTTAAAATTCATCGTGAACCTATATCCTGATTTCCTACCCCTCTCCTCTCACATAAGAACACATTTTTGTTGGGTACATGCCAAGGAAAGAAATTGCTGGGTTGTATAATAGGCACACGTTCAACTTTAAAAAATACCACCCGATGATTTTCTAGAGGCGCGGTGGTGCATTGTGCGCTCCCCAGACGCGCGTGAAGGTCCTGGTTGCCCCACACCCTGGTCAGCACGTGGCCTGGTCGGTCTTTCATGCAGCCGTCCCAGTGGGCCATGGAGGTATCCCTGCGAGGTTTTAATGTCTTTTGGCCTGATGGGACCCAGCCCTATATCATGGATTGATGGGCCATTTACCATCTTCACTTCGGAAATGCCCACTGAAGTCTTCTGCGAGCCATGTGAATTTCAGAACAATGAGGTTGCATTATCCCAAAGGCTGTGGACCAGCATCCCCACCCTTGGGACCAACCTGTGGGGTCCGAGGCCGGTGCCGGGGGCTCCTGATGGTCACAGCCACGGGTCCAGATTCCCACCCGAGCAGGTGCCGGGACAGGGGAGGCATGAAGGCTCACAACCACCTTGCGGGGACTCATGGAGATTATCCCGCTCTAAAGGTGGGGAAACCTGGCCTGGGGGCCGGGGAGGAAGGTGCTGCCCCGGACAACGGGAGGGCCTCCCCCTGGGATCCCCAACTGCTCAGACACAGCACCGGGGGTTCAGGACACAACCCCGCAAGAACTTCCCACGAGGTGGGGCCCAGTTTCATCTCCACTTCACAGAGGAGGCACCGAGGCTCAGAGAAGTACAGTCACCCCCAGTCCTGTCCCACGTCTCAGCGGCAGAGCCAAGGCCCAGCCAGCACCTGCTCCCGAGCCTGCACCGTCCCGGCCACCGAGCTACACGGGCTCTTAGGACGTCACCACATCCCCACTGAGTTCATACGTCCATTTCCCAGATCACGAAACTGGGCCTGAGAGAGGTTTCATCAATTCCCGAGGCCACACGAGGGGTGAGCAGCACAGCCGGACCCAGGACCCAGGTATCTCAGGCCCCAGAGCCCTGCCCTTGACCTCCAGGTCTACCTGGGGTCACCCGGAGCAGGGTGAGGACGGCTCTGTCCCCTGGCTCGTTGCAGGCCAGGCCTGTGACCCCGGCTTCCCGTGGCTCATCTGACAGGATCATTGCGGCAACTGGTCATTGTACCCACTTCGCAGACGAGGAAACTGAGGCCCAGAGGGGTCATGTGAATGGCCCAAGGCCGCAGGCAGGTAAAGGGCAGGCTTTGAACTGAGACTCACGTGGTTCCACATCAGCCCTTGGCGAGACCCCGCCCCCAGCTCAGCTGTGATGTCCTTTCTCTGTAGCCGGTGGTCCCCCGTCCAGCGGGGACAAGGGTCTGGGCTGGGTGCCCCCACTTCCAACATGGGCCACGGGGAAAACCTGAATTCGTGCGCCAGTTAGATCCTGAACTCGTCAGCTTGGCAATAATGTCTTCCCTGAAGCAGCCCGGCGTGCCCGGGCCCTTTCCGCAAGCCCACACCACACCTCTTCGCTGTGCGTGCCTCTCCGCCTGTCTCTGTCCCGCCTTCATCCATCCCTCTGCATTCATGGAGCACCTGCTCACGTGGGGATGGTCCCAGGCACCGCACAGACAGCGGAGGATGAGGCAGACAAGGTCCCAGCCCTCCCGAAGCTCATGCTCCTCTGAGAGGGCAGACAAGCCACAAGGTGCTGATGAGAGTTTTGCAGAAAATAAGGCAGGGTGACTGTGCCAGGGAGCCAAGGGGTGCAGGGGCGAGGAGCCCCAGCCTTGTGGTAAAGCCTGGAGCAAAAGTCATCAGCAACCCCATCCCAGGGTCCCCCCTGCATCCCCCACACCCTGAGGCCACCCACGGTCTAACCACACTCCCTCTTGCTGGCCCTGGAGGGTCTTTGACAAACACTAAGATTCTTTCACAGGAACCTCTCTGTCTTGGTCCTCCACCCAGTGAACAGATGAATGTTTATTTCCACTTTGCAGCTCCCCTGTCTCTCTCGGTCTCTCAGCCCTCTGACCTCCCCCGGTGTCTCTATCTCTCTCATGCTGTTCGCCCCCAGCTGCTCCAGGAGCCTGTCTGATGGGCCACCGTGGGTCCCCCTCTCTTCTGGCCTCCTTCCCTGCACTGGACTAGCTTTGGGGACAGAAGGGAAGAGGGGGACCCATCACTTAGAGATGGACACAGCATGGATTTTCTTCCAACTGCAGGAGGAGTGAATGCTCTGATCTTCCCATGAGGAAGAGAGGCTCCTGGGTTGATTGAGGTGAGGGTGGAGGACAATGGAAAGAGACTCCTGCCATCTCCTGGGAGATCCACCCCCTGCAGGTGACCTGGTCTAAGTTGCAGGCACGAGAAAAGGTTAGATTGGGGGTGATATTTCCCTCCAATAATCTTTGGTGATTTTTAAAAAAATTAAGGTACGATTTACGTTCAGTAAGACGCATATAGCTTCAGTGAACAGTTGATGGATTTTGACAAATGCTTCATCTCGGGTAGTCACCACGCCTATCAAAATACAGGGCGTTTGGCCCGCTGGAGAAGGTTCTGCATGCCACCTCGCAGTCCGTACCCCCTCTCCACTCTGGGCAGTTACTTTTCTGATTTTTAAAAATACTGACATCAAATACCTATGTCATAAAACTCAGCATCTTAAAGTCTACTGTGTACTGGTGTTCAGTACATTCACGAGGTTCTGCAGCCATCAGTACTACCTAATTCCAGAACATTTTAATCAACCCAGGTAGAAACCCTATATCCATGAAGCAGTCACTCCCCATTTTCTATTCCCCCCAAACCCTGGCTACCATTTTCTGATTTTAAGACATTCTTTTTATTCTTGAACTTTAAGACTCTACAGTCTGCTGTGTGGCCTCCATCACCACCAAGCAACTAACTCCGTTCTGACACGAGCTGCATGGAGACAGCATCAGACCCCACAGGTCAAGGGCTCCATCCCACAGGACAGTCCCCTGCCTTCGGGCGCCAACTGCCAAGTCCCGGTTGTCACCTGCGCATCGGACCAGCTGGTTGTAAATGAGAGGTTCCCATGACCGCCTCCTTAGGTTTGACTAATTCGCTAGAGAAGCTCACGGAACTCAGGGAAACGTTTGCTCACTAGATTACCAGTTTATTATAAAAGAATGTTAAAGGACATGCATGATGAGCTAGTTGAAGAGATATACAGGGTGAGGTCCAGAGGGTCTCAGACATAAGAGTTTTTGTCCCTGTGCGGTTTAGGGCGCACCACCCTCCTGGCGTGTGGATGCGCTCTGGTTCACCGACATAGAAGCTCTCGGAGCCCCGTCCTTTTAGGTTTCTTTGGAGGTTTCATTACACATGCGTGATTGATTAAATTCGTGGCCACTGGTGATTAAATCTCAATCTCTAGCTCCTCTCCCCTCCTGGGAGGCGGGTGGGAAGAAACCCAGGGCACTGAAAATTCCAGCCCCTCGAATCACCAGCCCGCCTTTGGGTCACTTAGGGGCTTTCCAGACGTCATCTCATTAACATAACCAAAGACACCTTTAGTGCTTTCATCACAGGAAATTCCAAAGGTTTTAGGGGCTCTGTGCCAGGAACCGGCCTAAGGCCAAAGATACATTTCTTGTTATAAATCATCATCTCACATACAGTACACACTCTTTCCGTCTGGCTTCACTCAACAGAATGTTCTGTGAAACATCTGTAATGTTGTATACGCAGTAGACTATTCCTTTTTTTTTCCTTTTTTAATTGCTAACTAACTCCGTTCTGACACGAGCTACGTGGAGACAGCATCAGTATTCCGCTACGTGGCTGTGTCACGGTCTACGACAGCTTGACAGACATTTGAGTTGTCTCATGCTAGGGACTAGAATGAAAAAAGCTGCTATGAATGTTCTGTACAAGTCTTATTATGGACATAGATGTTCATTTCCCTTGGATAAACACCTAGGAGTGGATGTGCTGGTTCAACTTACAAGATTAAAGTAGTTCAGCTCTATAGAAAACAGCCAATCTAAACTGATTGCACCATTATGTCCCCACTAGGAGGGTCTGAGAGCTCCTGCTGCTCCGTGACCTCACCAACATTCGTGACATGAGTCTTTTCCTCTTAACCATTTTGGTGGGCATGTAATGTATCTTGTTGTATTTCCTCGATGACAGATGTTGAGTTTTTTTTTTTTGTGAGCCTACTGGCCACTTGTATATCTTTTATGAAGTGTCTCTTCCAGCTATTTTTATGGAGTTGAAGGAGTCTTATTTGTTCTGGATGTAAGATCTTTGGCAGTTATGTTTTGCAAATACCTTCTAACAGACTGTGGCTAGCATTTTTCTTTAACTCAGGGATATTTTTTGAAGAGCAGAAATTTTCCATTTTGAACAAATCTAATTTATCAATTTTCTAGTTCATGGTTATTACTTTCTGTCTCCTAAGAAAGCTTTGCCTACTCTCAGTTCCAGAAAAAATTTTTTTTTCCTTGAATGCATTATACTTTTGTTATTTACCTTCAGGACTATGACTATCTCAAATTAACTTTTATGTATTGTGTGAGGGAGAGATTGTGATTCTTTTTCGTTTTTTTCTCTTTTTTCATGTGGATATCCAGTTGTTTAAGCATGATTTATTGAAAAGATTTCCCTGCTGACTTCCTTTAGCACTTCTGTAAGAAATCAATTGACCATAAAGTTTTGACCAATTTATGAACTGTCTACTCTGTCCCATTGATCTATTTTTTTTTTGGTCATGCAATACCACACCATTTTGATTACTGGAGCATTAAAATAAATCTTGAAGTAAGGTAGTATAAGTTCTCCTACTCTTTTTTTTCAAGAGTGTTTTGACTGTTCTAGATCTTTTAAATTTCCATGTAGATTTTTGAATCTGTGTGTCAGTTTCTACAAAACATCCTTATGAAGTTTTGGCTGAGAAACCAGTGAATTGAAAGACGAGTTTGAGAAGAATGGACATCTTAACAGTATTGAGTCTTTCAATCCATGAACATGGTATATTTCACTGTTGACTTGGGTCTACCGGTGGTGTTTTGTTGTTTTCAGCAGGATGATTACCTGAAAGAAGAGATGACAGGATTTATGGACGATTGGACATGGCAGGTGAGGGAAAAAGGGGGAAGGCAAGGCTGCATTGCAAATGTTTCCTCTTGAGTCAGGGGGTAAAGATGAGAAAGAAAGCAACTTGCCCTACAGGATTCAGCTCAAAAGAGAAAAAGCCCCAGATCTGGACTTCTTTTTAATTGACCCCAGGGCCATATGCATGACCTTCTGAAACCCACCTCTCCACACCCTCCCACCCTGGGGGGATTCAGAGCCAGAGAGCAAATTGTTCCAGGAGGAGGTGATATAGGGTAGCTGACACTTTCTCCAGTGGGCCTGTTAGGGCCTGTTCTCTCTTCCTTCTCTCTGCTGAAGTGGGCCAGCAGAGTCTGTTATAGGACTGGATTCTCCCATTGATGGCTTCCTAACTGGTTGATAAGTTGTCAGGTGGCCCCTCCCTCTCTCCCTGTCACCCCTGGCTCTTCAAGCTAATGAGACTTGCCCTGATTCTACAGTCAGGCTGCTGGCCTTAATCTCTCCTGGCAGGGGGTTTGGGTAATGGAGAAAGAAATAGCCCCTTCTGGTAAGACACAATGACCCAGCCACGAGGCAGGATTATCATGATCTCGTGCATGTATGTGTGTGCCCGTGTGTGTGCATGTTTGGATACATGGGGATGTAGAACAGACCCATGTGGGACCAGGAACTCAGGGAGATATTAATATCCAGACAGAAGGACGCCCAGAGAGGGACAGAGAGGAGGACATAGGCACAGAACAAGTAAGGCACTGAGATAGGGAGAGAGACAGAAACGAAGGGCAAACTAAAGAGAAAGAAAACCAGAATCAAAGGGCGAGGCAGGGGGACGGTGATGGAGGCACAGACACCAGAACCAAAACACAGAGTCGCAGAGAGACACGGAGAATGAGATAGAGAAGGAAGGAGAGAATGACAGAGATGCAGGTGAACCGAGACAGCCAGGGACGGCGAGCACCCGGGTGGAAGAGAGGGGCGCACGGGCGGACTGGCGGAAGCGGCACAGCCTGTGGGCAAAGGAAAAGAGAAACGGTGGAAGGGACCCCAGACAAGGGCGAGTGGCGTGGCCGGGGGAGCGTAAGCGAGCAGAGGGGGGAGGGGGTAGGAGAAGCTGATGTCCAGTGGGCACAGACGGGCCAGAGACCTGAACGAGGTGGAGGCAAAGAAAGAGAAAGGGGGAAACTGAGGCAGAAGGCGGCCAGTGGGGCAGTGCAGGGATGAATTAGTGGGCCCTCTCCTTCCTCTTTGATGGGACAACAGCTGAAACAGGAGGGACACCAGTGAGACCTAAACAGGAACTTCCCTCAGGAGTGGGGGGCCCCTGGTCACAGACAGGTGGTGGGGTCCCCCTTCCCCATCAGCCCTAATTGCCAAGATGGCAGAGGGGCAGAGGAGGGGATTAGGCGGATGGGTGTCCCTCCCCCTCCCAGGCAATGTCACCTCCTGGCACCCAGTCAGTGCCCCACCCGGGCCAGGATTACCCTCGGAGATCCGGGCCACCGCACGTGACATCACTGCCAGCCGGGCTTAAAATCTGCCCATGTGAGGGGACACGTTTCCTTCAGCCTCTGCCCCCAACGGCTTGTCCAGGACCCGGCCACTCGGAGAGCCCAGTTCCCCCTTTCGGAAGGTGAGTGGCTGCAGGGAGTGGCAGAGGGGGCGGAGGAAGGGGGAGCGAGAGAGGGGACAACAGGGCCCGCGGTTGACTTCATTGTATTCATGGCTGTGTTTTCAGTGTCTGGCGCAGGGGCTGACAAGGAGTGTGTGATGCTTGCTGACTGATGGGGGCTTCCATCCTCATTCTCGGGGACACCGGCCTGGCTGTCCCTGCAAGGGAGGCTGCGAGGGTGGGGGCCCCGGGCAGGGAGGATTCCGGGGTGGCTGGTGGGGGAGGTGACGTGGGAAACTCTCCGGCCTTCCAGGCCTGGGGCTTCTCGCTCCAGTTGGAAGGCAGCTCCTGGGCACACCTCTCTGTTGTGCTGTCTCTAAACTTAGCACTGCTGGAAACTTTCTCTTGATTTGGGTGTTTACCCACAGCTTGCCCGACTTCCCGCTGAACCTTGATCCCCTCCAGGGCCTGGCGTGTTTGGGTGCCTAAGTATTTGTTGAGTGGGTGGTAGATGACAGAAACAGAGTCGAAGACACACACACGCGCAGGGGTGCCAGCTCTGTGCCTGCAGAGGCGGGAGGGAGGGAGGGCAGGCTCTGGGAATGCCCGGCTGGGAGTCCCGGACTCGGGAACCACAGTGCTGCTGAGATGATGACCAGGAGGCCTCACTGCCCCGGGGGCTCTGCTTTTCCCCACGCCCTACCTCGGGGAGTGGCCGCGTACACCCTGCCACTCGTCCCACCAGATGGTGGAGCCAACCGGGACCTCAGAGTTTCTGCAAGGAAGGGCCTGGCTTATGGCTGACCTGGGGGCGGGGGGTTCTTGCCAGGGGCTGATGGGGAACCACGTGAGTCTGGGCTCAAAGCCTGCCCTTCACTCGCCGTGTGACCTTGGGTCATTCACGTGACCTCTCTGGGCCTCAGTTTCCTCATCTGCCAAGTGGGCACAATGACCAGTTCCGCGACGATCCTGTCAGATGAGCCACGGGAAGCCCAGGTCACAGGCCTGGCCTGCAACGAGCCAGAGGACAGAGCCATCCTCACCCTGCTCCGGGTGACCCCAGGTAGACCTGGGGGTCAAGGGTAGGGCTCTGGGGCCTGAGATACCCGGGTCCTGGGTCCGGCTGTGCCGCCCACCCCTTGTGTGGCCTCCGGAATTGATGAAACCTCTCTCAGGCCCAGTTTCGTGATCTGGGAAATGGACGTATGAATTCCGTGGGGATGTGGTGATGCCCTAAGAGGCCGTGTAGCTCGGTGGCCAGGACGGTGCAGGCTTGGGGGCCTGGTGTTGCCTGGGGCAGCACCTTCCTCCCTGGTCCCCGGGCCAGGTTTCCCCACCTGTAGGGTGCGGTCCTCTCCACGAGTCCCTGCAAGGTGGGTGTGGGCCTTCAGGCCCCCCCTGTCCAGCACCTGCTTAGCTGGGAATCCAGACGTCCGGACCCCCAGGCCCCAGCCTCAGGCCCCACAGGTCGGTCCCCAGGGCGGGGATGGTGGTCCATAGCCTTTGGGATAATGAAATCTCATTGTCCTGAAATTCAGTCGGCAGGATGAAATAGGGTTGCTTGGGCTCATTGTAAATTCTCGACAAAAGGTAGACGCTGTAGCGGTCGTCGGTGCCCCTTGGGATGGGACACATAGCGCCTGTGCGGAGGGGAGAGGTCCTGAGGTCCTGACTACCACCCGTCGCCTCGACTTGTTGCCAAACACAGAGAAGGGTTCAGTGGGTGTCCGCTCTTATTTTTGTTGTTATTTTGTTTAGCTGGCATCTTTCCAGGAAGCATTCATCAGATGTCTGAGTTGTGGGCAAACCTCAGTCCTGGAGGTCCTTCCCATTATCACCTGCTTGGTCCTGGGCAGCCTGCCCTCGCGCCGAGCCTCAGATTCCCGTTCTGTGGGATGGATTCATCCCCGTGACAGCGTCCTAGGCTTTTCTGGAAGGCCGAGCATGAGCCGGGTAGCTTGGTGCAGAGTTGATGGTGAAGACAATGGACGGGGGTGGTTTTGCTCCGTGTCCGGCAAATTGTCCCTCACAGGGCAGGTTCATAGTGTCCCTGTTTTCACTGTCTCCAGAGGTTCGGATGAAACATCACTGCTTTTTGGGGAAGAGGGAGAGACAGAGGGAACCCAGGCTGGGGGCTGGGAGGTCAGGGCCTTCCGGAATTCTCCAGGGTCAGAATCCTGGGACCCGGCTGACAGCCTGTAACGGTGCCTGAGCCTGGAGGTGTTCTCGCCTGTACAATGGAAGCCTGATAGTAATTCAGTGCCTACCTTCTGAGGTTGTGCCGAGGACTTAATGACGTCCTGCACAGGGAAGGCTGTGTATCTCTTGAGGGACAGGATCCCAGGGACAGTTTCACTGGATTATTCTGGCTCAGGGTCTCTCGGGCGGTTGTAGTCAGAGGTCGACCAGGGAAGCAGACACTTGAAGGCTTGACTGAGTTCAGAATCAACCCCCAAGGTGGCTCAGTCTCATGGCTGACGGCCGGAGGCCTCAGTTCCTCACCACAGAGCTCTCTCCATAGGTCTGCTCGGGCACCCCTGTGACGTGTCAGCGGGCTTCCCCCAGGGCGGGTGCCTGCCTCAGAAGTCTCACTGTCATTTCTGCTATATCGACCGGTTGCACACGGCATCCCTGCTCATTGGGAGGGGGGCACATGATGGGGTGAATACCAAGGAGGAGATTGTTGGGAGCTACCTAGGAGGCCAAGAGGTTCTTAGGATTTGAAGTGGTTTTGCTTTTATTATTACTATCAGCACGGAGCCTCCCCCTGACCTTCCTATCAGGTCCTATATGATTTAATCCACTTTCCACCTCCGTCACTCTGCTCCTGTCACACTGACACATTGTTTCTCCTCCAACAAGACCAGGTGGTTCCATCCTGCAGGGCGTTGCATCCGCTGTGCCCCTTGGCTTGGACCCCTCCACCCCGAGACCATCCCAGGGCCATCACAGAGCCCTGCCCTTTTCAGTTCCAAAGTCACCTTCTTCCCGCGAGGCCTTTCCTCCCCGTTCATCTGAATGAGGTGCCTCCCTCTCACCCTCACTCTGATCACTATCATGTCACCCCATTCAGCTTCCCCTGGAGTTCTTGGAACTTTCTGAAAGCATTTTGACTTGACACAAAATTTCCTTCCTTGGTCTCTGTCAGTTTCTCTGTCTGGAACCTAGGTGTTCAGTCCCAGGAGAACAGAGATGCTGCGTGTCTTATTTCTCCCTGTATCTGAACTCCTGGAGCACGGGAGACTCTCAAAAATCCTCATAGAATGGACGGTGGAGCTTCAGTTTATAACAAATAGAACAGTGTCGTCTAAAGGAGGGCTGAGGACAGGTCAGTGAGAGAAGGAAGGAAATGGGACCTAAGATAAAAGTCATGTTTTTATTCATTTACTGCTTTCTCAAATATTTATTGCAAGAGCTGGGAACACAGCAGGGTCTGAATATACCCAGTCTGTGCCCTCAGGTAGCTGGCAGAGCTGGGGAAGACCGATGGGTAAATTTATAAATATGCCATATTTAATACACGTGATGTTCTGAAGAACAGGACAAAGTGTGTGCCCGCGTGTAGGTGTGTGTGCCTGCCGTGTGTAGGTGAGTCTGTGTGCACTCGTGTGTAAGGTGAGCGTGCACCTGTGTGCATGCATGTTCGTGTATGTGACCAGTTGAGGGTGTGGAATGGCTCCCTTGGGAAGTTATGTTTGAGCTGAAACCTGGAGGAGGAGAGGGGTTGGCTGGTGACACGCGGCTTTAGACAGAGGCCACGCATTCCTGTTGGAGGGAACAGCTCATGCAAATACCCAGAGAGGCTGATGGGTTTCCTGAGGGCAACGGAGAGCCCTGCAAAGGTTCTCATGTTTTTTTGTTTGTTTGCTTTTAGATTTTATTGTTTTGTCTTTGGAAAGGTTACACATACATATGGTTAAAAAGTAATTCAAACTGTAAAATCGAGGTGGGGATAGCACACCCCTTCCCAGGGGCAGTCACTTTTGCCAGTGTCTTGTGTCCTTCCTGTAACAGTCTATGCCCAGACTAGCATACAATGTGTATATATATATATATGTGATATATATATATGTAATAATATATATATGATATATAATCACTGCCATGTTTTAAAAATCACAAATGGTAGCATGCTATACACACCGCTCAGCGCCATATTTATTTCCTTTGAATATATATAATATATAATCTGATATTATATATTATATGTTAATATACATTCATACATATATAAAGTATTAATACATTATCTATGACAAATTATTTGATAATATGTGATATCTAGTACACACATACACACTCCTATTATCAACATGTAATTAAAAATCTTTTAAGCACCTGACTATCAGATATATATATATAATAAACACAGATTTACAGAAGCCATTAAATTAGGAAACCAGCTGTTTCAGAGGAGAATTCAAGGAGTGGAGGTTAATACCGTGATTCAGGAAAGGTGTGCTGAAAACATGTGCCGGGTGACATGCAAGACGGGTTCAAGTCCTACCAGGCAACAGGAACGTGACCTCTGAGGGTAGCTTTTCTACCAGAGGGAAATCATTTGCAAGCAAACTTCTAGAAGTTACCACTGACCTTGTCAGAGTCTGGACCCTCGTCAGCAGTGAATAGTAAACCGAGCAAACGTACGGTCCCCTAGACAACGAAATAGTCCTCGGGTGGGTGTGTCAGACAAGGCTTCCAGGATGACCCGGAAATGACACTCTGTCATGTTTTTGTCTGATTGTCAAGTTTAGGATAATTTTTCTTAACTGTATACTAGAAGTCTTTTAAAATCAGTTCATAGAGAACAACCTTACACTGTTTAATGACTTTCTAATAGCCCCTTGCACGCATGAGCCACAGTAAATTTAACATAATTTCCTTAATTTACATTCTTTGCTTATTACTCCCTTTGGCTGGATGTACAGGCTGCTTCCACATTTTGGTGATCATAAATACGCTGCATTAAAAATCCTGGTGTAAAGTCCAGGCAAACATCTGCTCGCAGATGACAGCAGGGACCCCCCACGGCTGCCTGGCCCTCACTGCTTGTCAGGTGAAACACATCAGTGCATTTAACCCTTACGACCACCTTACGATATAAATGCTATTTTCATTCCCATTTGCTGACGAGGCCCCTGAGGCACTTGAAGACCGATTGCCGGGAGAAAGGAAGGGTTGCAGTTTGACTGCTGACCGTTTCCGGGCCGTTCCAATCCACCCCGCTCTCAGCCAGACACGGGACTGCCCGGTTCTCCAGACCAAGGCCAGCACTGGACTCATCGAACCTCTTTTCTCTTTGCCAACCCGATGGGTCAGACGTGGTCCTGGAAGATAATCCCTCGCTGTCATTTTAACGTGACGCCTCCCTCAGGGTGACCAACCACCCTGGTTTGTCTGGGACTCTTGAGGCTTGGGTGCTGAAAGTCCCACATCTCTAGAAAACCTCTCCAGCCCGGGCAGGACAACACAGCTGGTTGCCCTGCTCTCCGTGACTCTGCGTGAGGCCGAACATTGTTGTTTCTGGGGTTGTAGGACGGGACGGGAAGATCTTGGAGAGTGACAGGATTGGATATTTTTTAAAGGATAGGGTAGGAATCAGAGCTTCCACTTAGGATGTCCATTCCAGCTGCAGCTCTTGCTTTACAGAGAGTCTCAGTGAGCCTTTGATGACTTTCAGCAGAGGACCGTTTGATAGCTGAGGAAAGTGAGGTAGAGAGTTGAGATCATCACCCAAGACCACCTACTTAAGAAGAGACTGAAGCAAGATTTGGACGGGAGCTGCCAGTCGTCACCTGGTAACTGCGGAGTTTGAGTGACCCCCCTTCTCTTGCAGGCCCACTGACCTGGGCCCCCAGGGTCCCCCGAAGATCATGATGGCATATATGAACCCGGGGCCCCACTATTCCGTCAACGCCTTGGCCCTAAGTGGCCCCAGTATGGATCTGATGCACCAGGCCGTGTCCTACCCGAGTGAGTACAGACCTCCTGCTGCCCCAGGCTGGCCCGATCTCGGGTCCCCTGCCCTTACGAAGTGGCCGCTGACAGTGGGGTATCACCAGCCCCACGTGTTCCCCTGCAAGTGCGCAATGTTCCCATGTCACTCAGGATGCAGGGGACGCATATGGACAGTCATAGAAATTTAGGGTAGTGGTTCCTCATGGAGCAGAGGAGAGAAGACTGGGGAGGGAAAATGAGAGGAATTTCCATCTGTCAGCAATGCTTTATTGCTAAGAACAGTGAGCCCTCAGTTTTTGTGCATTATATCCTTAGCTGTTTCCCTCTTCTCATTGAGCTGAACAGTATGGACCTGCCACTTTTATAGGCTGGAAATGGTCGAATGCCCACAATGTCACGTTCCAGCTGAATATGTCTCAGTGCATAAGTGATTTTAGATGGGTTGAAAATCAAACTCATACTTCCTTGGAGGGCTAAAGCCAGTTCTCCTTGGGTTGAGGCATGAGCCCCAAATGACAGGTGAAGAGGGACCCCGTTTCCCAGGGGGTCTAGAAGGTCTGTGAGGATGAGATCTAGAAGGTCAGGGGAGAGGCGTCACCCTTAGTCCGGGCAGATGAGCACCCGGAAAGGGCTTCTCGGTGGCCCACACAACCTCAGGGCCTCCCACCAGCAGACAAAGAGTAGGGGAGGTCCAGGCCACCTGAGGGTCCTCTCTTCCCACCCCTCCACCCCAGGCGCCCCCAGAAAGCAGCGGCGGGAGCGGACCACCTTCACACGGAGCCAGCTGGAGGAGCTGGAGGCCCTGTTCGCCAAGACCCAGTACCCGGACGTGTACGCCCGCGAGGAGGTGGCTCTGAAGATCAATCTGCCCGAGTCCAGGGTTCAGGTGGGATGTGCTGGTCCCTGGGTCCATTTCTGGCCCTTCCTGGGACCCGGAGTAAAGGGAGGAGAGAGAGGTCTCAGAGTAACAGCCAACGTCGTAAAGGGCCCTCCCCTGTGAGTCCTCACCCCCTGTCATCCCCTGGCTCTCCTCTAAGCACCCTCGCCCCTTCTCACTCCACTCCAGCCACACGGAGCCCTGGTGTTTCCTCGAACATGCCCACCAAGCACATTCCTGCCTCAGGACCTTTGCACTGTACCTGAACGCTTTGGTCCCTGTCACTTTGTCCAAGTCTTTCAACCCGTCAAGTCACCTTGTCACTGCCGCTGCCATTTGCAATTAAAGCCACCCCGACTCTACTGTGCTCCTTATGCGTCTCAACTGGTTCTTCCATAGTATTTATCAGTTTCTGAAATACCATGGATTTCCTTTCTTACTATTTGTTTATGATCTATCTCAGCTAGAATGTCAGCCCCACTGAGGTGTCCCCAGAGTAGTAGAAGGTGGTTAATGCATGTTTATTAACCGATTGGATGAATGGATGACTAGAGGGATGACTGGATGGGTGGATGGGTGGATGGACAGATGGGTGGATGAACAGAGGGATGGATGGATGATGG
>JAQQAC010015130.1:0-23780 GCA_029783875.1 Phataginus tricuspis | reverse complement strand
GGAAAGCCCTCTCCAGGGCACCTGTCCTCTCTGCACCTGTTTAGTCATCTAAAGCAGCACTGTTCTGCGGAATTTTCTGTGATGATGACTTTTTCTATATCTGCTCTGCCCAACATTATAGCCAGTGGCCACATGGTGCTGCTGAGCGCTTAAAATGTGATGACATGCCTGAGGAACTGAATGTTTTATTTTTCTTTATTTAAATTTACATTCAAATGCATGTGACATGTGGTGAGAGGTTATCTGATTGGGCAGTGCCAGCCTAGCCTGATGGAGACTCCAATGGCTGCGCCTGGATCTACAGCATCCTCAGTCCACATGGCTGGGAAGGAGCATAGAGAATCAGGTTCACGCCCTTAATGGTGTCAGGCAGGAAGTGACGTGATCGCCACCTGTCACAGCCCATTGGCCAGGACAGTCACACGGCCCGCCCCTCCCCGTCCACCTGCAGAATGGGGCCGGGGACCAGTTTAAAGAAGGGAAGGAGATCCTGAAAAATTGGTGAGCACTAGAAATATCTACCACGGTCCTTTTATTTTAATTTTACCTTATGCCTAGAGAAGAAAAAGAAAGGGCCATGATCCTATTTTGGCTTAACTAAGGCAATTCACACCTTCAAGGAAAGAATTCGGCCAGAACCTCAACTGCGGCCTGGGCCTGAGACAGTGACTGCTTTTCCAACAGCGGCACCACGTGGCCAATGGTGAGAACTGCACCTCTCCCAGAACACCTTGGGTCACTGGCGCATCCCCGTGGAATCACTTTGGTCATTTAAGATTTCGTGTAGTTGAGGGAATCACCATCTTTGGCTTGGTGACATGACACTTTTCAAGAAAATATAGAAGAGGGAAAAATACCTCTTATCCCTTCAATGTTTTTCTCTCTCTAGTAGACTAAAGTTACAGCCTCAGAAATGATACTTTTACAAAGAGCTTTATTGAGATATAATTCACATATCATACAACTCACCCGGTTATAGTGTACAGTTTAGTGGTTTTGCTATACGGGTTTATGCAGCCATCACCATGGTCAACTTTAGGGCATTTTCATCACCACAAAGAGAGGCTCCCGGCCCCTTTAGCACCCTCCACCCCCAGCTGGGACCCTCCACTACTCTACTAATCTGCTTTTGACCATTTTAACCATCTTAAAATGTACAGTTGATTCAGTGACGTTTAAGACATTCCTAATACTGTGCAACTGTCGCCACTTTCTAGTTCCAGAACATTCCATCACTCCAAAAAGAAACTCTGTACCCCTCGTTCCCACATGCCCCCAGACCCTGGCAACCGCGAGTCCACTTTCTGTCTACATAGATGTGCCTCTTCTGGATATTTCACGTAAATGGAATCATGCAATATATGGTGTGTTGTGTCTGGCTTCTTTCACTCGGCATGATGTTTTCATGTTGGGGCTGGATGAATGTTTCAGAACTTCACTCATTTTTATGGAAGAATTATATCCCATTGTGTGGATCTATGTTTTGTTCATCCATCAATTAGCTGATGGGCTTCTGGGCAGTTTGCACCGTTTGGCTGTTGTGAATAGTGCTGCTGTGAGCATTTGTGGACGAGCTTGGCTTGAACACCTGTTTTCCATTCTTTGGGGTTAATTTTTATTTTTTATGGCTACAAGGCCATTACCGTATCTAACGAAATTAGCAATAATTCCTGACTATCCCAGAATCCCTGGTCCACTTTTGAGTTCCCCTGCTTATCGCAGAGATGTCTCTTAAAATCAGTTTGAGTACAACCCCAAACAAGACGGAGGTGTTGTGTTCTGTGCGTATATTCCTTGAGTATGTTTTCATTATAAAACTCCTTGGTCTCATTCTCCTTTTATTCTGTATATTTAGAAATGCCTGTCTTCAAAGGTTGTTGCCCTGTCTTGGTCGCAAAGCACACCATTAGCTCCGCACCTGGACGCAGTGGTTCTTAATGTTGGATACACACTACAATCACCTGTGGAGGGATTTAAAGACTCTGGATGCTCAGGCCACGCCCCAGGGTAATTCATTCAGAGTGACCAGGTAGAGGGGCGGGGTCCCTTTTTATTTTTCAAGAGTAATTTTAAGTTCACAGCAACACTGAGCAGAAAGTCGAGAGAGTTCCTATGAGTTCCTGTGCACCTCCTACCCCAACTTGTGCACAGCCTTCCCCGTGAACAACATCCCCCACCAGGGTGGTACATTTGTTTTAATCAGTGAAGGTGCCCTGACACCCCATTGTCACCCAAAGTCCAGAACTGGCATAAGGGTTCACTCTTGGTGGCGTACATCCTGTGGGTCTGGACGAGTCTGTAATGACATGTACCCACTATTGCAGCAGCATCCAGAGTGTTGCCACTGCCCTTGGCATCCTCTGAGCTCCACCTGTTCCTCCATCCCCACTAACCTCTGATCTTTTTTTATTGTCTCCACAGTTTTGCCTTTCCCAGAATGTCATCTAGTTGGAATCATGCATGTGACCTTTTCCGATTGGCTTGTTTAACTTAGTAATATGCGTTTAAGTTTCCTCGATGTCTTTTTTATGGCTTGATGGCTCATTTCTTTTTAGTGCTTCATATTCCATTGTCTGGACGGGCCACAGTTTATCCATTTGCCTACTGAGGGGCCTCTTGGCTGCTTCCAAGTCAGGCAGTTGTGAATAAAGCTGCTATGAACATCTGGGAGCATCTCTATTTTTAAAGCCCTACCCCTGCCCCAGGTTATTCCAGTGTGCATCCAGGATTGGGAACCATAGGCCTGAGGGTTTTAGTACCCATGGATGGTGACTGTCTACCCACACGGTCCAGTATGGGATCCACTAGCTATGTAGCTATATAAGTTAATTAAAATAATCTGAAATAAAAAACGCAGTTCCTCAGTCGCAATGGGCACATGTCAAGTGCCCAGTAACCACCTATGGCCAGTGGCTACTGGACAGTGCCAATATGGACTATTTCTGTCATTCCAGAAAGTTCTACTGGGCAGCACAGGTCTAGACCCCTTATTTCACAGGAGATTCAAAACGAGATTTCCTGAGGTGAGCATTCTGTCTGCAGTTTTGCGTTGCGGCTCTTGTATAAGGAAGAGAGTTAGCTATGTGTTTACGGTGAGTCACAGATTCCACAGGAAAAGCAGGCAGCCTAGACGACTCTCCTTAATTTAGCCTTAACAACTTTCCCTAGCTTTTTTTTTTCCTTTCTTTTTGAGGATCACTGTGAACCCATCTTTTTTTTTTTTCTTCATGTCTTTGACGTCTTTCGATACATTGCAGGCACTCTGCTTTGGAAGCCCACACGTCCCCACCTTGGTTTCTTCGCCTTGGCCCCCAAGTCCTCGGGCAGAACCCCATCATCTCTGTAGAATGTTCCAGGCTGGCCTTGACTTTTCCTGCCTCAGACCTGGAGTCAGCCTTTTTGCCAAAAAAAAAAAAAAAAAAAAAAAAAACAAACTCAGGTTACTCTCAGAGGGAAATTATATTTAGAGACAATAATCTGTGCCCCTAGAAATCTAGATGAGGGATAACAAAATCCCCCAGCCTTCAGCAGTCAAGATGCCCAACACTGCCTGGCCCTGGGTGGGTGGGAGATACTCATCTTTTCAGTGTCTCTGGCCCTCATCTCCCCTCTGTGCGTCTGACGCCGCAGCGTGCCTCTGTGTCTGTCCCTACCAGGCTCTGGCAGGTAGGCGGGAGGAATGTTACCTCCTGGGAGCCCCCAGGGCTGTCACCCTGTTATATCTGCCCACCTCCTCCCACCCCATAACTTGTCATGGGTCCCCTCCCCACCCACCCAAATCTGATCTAATTCTGTCTCTGCTTGGCCAAGGCTGGTCTGGCCTAAGAGGATTGGAGCATTTGCTTAAGTGGGACCAGGACAGGGTCACAGTGCCATCTATGGGAGATGCCAGGGGCCAGGATGGCCTCGGGGGTGTGGCAGAAGAAGTGGAAGCCAGGGAGGTAGAGACAGAGGGGTGAAGGGTGCTCCCACCCGAGATGGGGAGAAACAGAAGGAGAGGCAGGTGTGGAAAGAGGGGACGTGCCCCCCTGGCTGTGCCAAGTAACAGTATTTACATGATCGCTGGCTGTATATTTAAAAAAGAAAACAGGTTTCGGCATAAATGAAGAGGGTGTGAGAAAGAGGGGGGTGGAGTAACTGAGAGGCAGAAGAAACATTGTCTGGTGTTCCAAGCAGTATGTGTCAATCACTGTGCCGAGAAGTGGGCCCTCCTGCGCGTAGGCATGACGCAGCAGGAGCTGAAAGAAAAGCATGCAATTCTCCCGTGCAACCTTTTACACCTTCACTTAATCATTTTAGTTTTTCCAAGAGTAGGCTTTTATTTTTTTTTTAAGAAGATTTCAGGTTTACAGAAAAACTGAGAGGATAGTACAGAGAGTTTCCATTTACCTAGCACGGGATTTCCTCTGTTATTAACATCTCACATTAGTGTGGTAGGTTTGTTACAGTTAATGAACCAATTCTGATGCACTGTTATTAACTAAAGCCCTTCGTTTATTCGGATTGCCTTAGCTGTTATGTCACGTCCTGTTCCTTGTTCCAGAACCCCACCCAGGGCGCCACCTTACCTTCAGTCACCACGTCCCCTCATTCCCTGGGCTGTGGTGGGTCCTCAGACCTCCCTCGTTTTGGATGCGCCCTCGACGGTTCTGAGTAGCACCTGTCAGGTATTCTGTGCAGGGTCCTCTGTTAGGGTTTGCCTGCCGCGCCTCTCGTGATTAGATTGGGGTTCTGGGTTTTGGGGCGGGAGGCCCCAGAAGGAAAGTGCCATTTTCATAGTATCGCGTCAGGGATGTGTACCCGATCCCCTGGCCAAAGTGGTGTTTGTCAGGTGTCTCTGCTGTAGTTAGCTTATTTCTCCTCCTTCCCATGATGCGCTCTTTCGAAGGAAGTTCCTAGGTGCAGCCTGTTTAATCCCCACTTTACAGCCGAGGCTTAGCAAGGTGTAGCGTCCTGCCTTAGGCCACACAGCACATACCTGGTGCTGCCGCGATCTGCTCCAGCTCTGAGTTCCTCTATGCCACAGAGACTCAGGGTGAGAGAGATACTAAGAACCAGAGATGAGAGTCCAAAATGCGGAAGGGGAAAGAGGAGGTGGCTGAGGCAGGAGATGGGAACCTGGGAGGAGACGAGACAGACGGAGACTTCCGGACGAGAAGACAGTGAAAGGATGCAACAGACAGACGGACTGAGACAGAGACAGAGAAAGGGACCAAGACAATTCTTTATGTGGTATAATTATTAGCCATCATATTGGCAGATACCGTTTGTTGAGCACTTACTATACTCAAGCTCGGTTAAGATTTATATGATTTGGTTCATTGACTCTTTCCCAAAGCCCTCCTTTCACCCACAAATCCTTCATATTAAAGACTCACAGTTCTAAAAGATCGTTCCTTAAACTCTTTAAATTGATATTTAATTTATGTTAAATAAAATGCACAGGTCTTAAGTGTTTAGTATAATGGACTTGAGAAGTGTGTACAACGATGATATCAGCACCCATCACCCCAAAACTTCTCTGGGGCATCGTCGAGGTCCTTTTTGCACCCCCGTCTCCCCAACTCCCATCAACCACTGATATGGTTTCTACAATAGATTCGTTTTGCCTCTTCTAGAATTTCATATGAACGAAATCACGCAGTATATGATCTCTTGTGTCTGGCTTCTTTCACTCAGTATAGTGAGTGTGATTCTTCCATATGATGGTGTGACTCCTTTCCACTGCTGAGGGGCTCCCCCTCATATGGATGCACCATAATTTGTTTATCCATTCCCTCGGGCTGTTTCCACTTTTGTCTATCATGTATAAAGCTTCTATGAACATTCTTGTACAAGTCTTTTTGTGAACATACGTTGTTTTCATTTCCCTTGTATAAATACTAGTAGAAGAATTTCTGGGTCATATGGTTTAACTTTATAAGAAACTGCCAAATGGTTTTCCAAAGTTAACTAAAGTCATACCATTTGCACTGACTGGTAATTCACGACAGTCCTGGTTGCTCCACGTCCCTGTCAGCACTTGGGATTGTCAGCTTTTCTGATTTTAGCCATTCTTGTGGATGCGATTTGGTGCTCATTTTGGTTTTAATATGCGTGTCCCTGATGATTAATGATGTAATGTGCTTATTGAACTTTTGCACATCTTTTTATGAGGTCTCTTCAAGAGTCTTTGCTCATTTTTAAAAGTTAGGTTGTTGTCTTTTTATTGTCGATGTGTATAGGATTTTAAAAATATATCCTATATATGAGTTCTTGGACAGATAGGTGCACTGTGAATGTGTTTTCCAAGTTTGTTCCAATAACAGTCTTTATTAATATTCTTAATGGTGTCTTCTGAGGATCAAAAATTTTAAATGTTGACAAAGTCCAATTTGTCATGTTTCCTTTTTATGTTTAGTGCTTTTTGTGCCCAGTCTCAGAATTTTGCTCACTCCAAGGCTGTGAAAATATTCTTCTATGGATTCTTCCAGAAACTTCCTGGTTCTAGCTTTTCCTTTGGAGTGAGGTGGGCACCAGGGTTCATTTTCTCCCACACATAAATATGCCATTACTTCTGTACCGTTTGTTATGGCCTCCCCCCCACACTGAATCGACATGATGCCTTGTGCAAAGTAAGTTGATCACACATGAATGTTTAGTGCTGGCTATTCTCTTCTGCTCCACCGATCTATTTGATGACACTTATTCCTGTAGCCCACCTTCATGGCTGCTGCAGTTTTATAATAAATGTTGAAATTCGATAGTATACGTTCTCCAATTTTTTTTTTTTTTGCTGTTTTAGATATCTTCTGCATTTCCATCTAATTTTAGGGTCATCTTGTCAATTTCTTCAAAAAGTCTTGCTGGGGTTTTTATTGGGATTGCACGGACTAGGTGGATTTGGCGAGAACACCCATGAACAAGGGATGGATGTCCTTCTCTAGATGGAGGTCTTCTTTCATTTCTCTCAGCAATGTTTTGCTAATTATAGATGTCTTGCACATCTTTTAATAGGTTTATCCCTAGGTATTTTGTTATTTTGTGCCAGCCTCAGCCTATCCATAAACCAGTGAGTGGACCAGGCCTTGTGATTCTTATGAACTGCAAGATGTCCTTCACAATAGCCATCGGGAAACTTTGAAAAAATAAATGTTTATTACTTACAGAACTGGGACATGTATTACGGGACCTGGCTCCCCAGCGAGGTTGCGGGGGAGACAGAGCACAAGCATGGCCTGGGATTCTGCGTTTATTGGGGTTGAGGGTGAGGGCCGAGGGTTTTGAAGGCTACTCTTTATTAGTGAATCTAAAGCATTGGAATGGGAATTTAAAGTGCAGGAAAGAAAAAAACAAGTGGCTCCAATGGTCAGTTATGGAAACCAACCAAGCTCTCTAAAGGGCCTCAGTTCGGGGAGGTGGCCTGACTCTATCTAGTCCTGCATCTGGCATTGTATTTACTGAGATAGTGGGAGCGGATAGCCCCGTAGTCAGAGCTTAAGCCAGGCACTCGCATTACAAAACAAAACAACAAACAAACAAACAAAACCCAAAAAACTGTCAGGGTTTAAACTGCATTTATGTTTTTTAACGCTATTCTAAACAGTACTGTTTTAAAATATCCTCTTCCAATTTTTCATTGCTACTATACAGAAACACAATTAATTTTTTGTTTATTGATTTTGCATCCTGGGACCTTGCAAAATTCATATTAGTTCCAGTCATGTGTGTGTGTGTGTGTGTGTGTGTGTGTGTGTGTGTGTATTCCACAGGGTTTTCCTATGTGAACTACAAATATTATGGTTTTACACAATCCAAGAACTAAAAAACCCACTTCTATGGCGGCAAATTCCAAATATACAAAAGAGAATGAATACAATAAAAAAAAAGTAAATTTCCACCCCATCCCTTTCCAGAGAAGGAATCTAGGTACAGAACTAGTGCAGCCAAAAGGGAACAATAAATGGAGGGTTAAAAAAAAATATGGTTTGAAAGTAAAATAGTTTATTTAAGGAAAAGGCAGCTTGGAAAACAAAAAGCCTATGGAATGACTTAGAGCCACTTACGCACTTTAAAGCCAGTGTCTGTCATACACAGTGAAAACATTAATATGAAATGCTTCACCATGGACATACAAAAAGCAGTATATATTTAATGTATGCAATTCGATGAATTTAGAGACAAATACACTCACTTTTTTATTAAAGATGTGAACACAACCAAGTACGTCTGTCTAAAAAGTGTTCCATCCACTGCCCAAGTCATCGCTGGTAAGTCAGGAGAGGAGATTCTGCACCTTCTCCTTCTCTTCCTAAGAGCGTTTCCTAGGATCTGTGTTGGGGAGGGGACCCCAGAGTCCCCAGGGGCACCCGCTGCTGCAGCTGAAGTCTAACGGCCACCAAGGAGGTGTGAGAAGATGTGACACGGGGCCTGAGAATGCCTTTGCCATCATCTGCCAAGACATCCCTTCGGCTCTTCTCTGACCTGGCTGAGATTCTGCAGATGCTGGCCTGTCCTGGCCGCACAGGGTGGGGGCAGGTGGGGCGTCTGACTGGGCCAAGGCCAAGGACACCTGCCGGGAAGAAGCCCGGGGACTGAAGGGAGGGAGAGAAGAGACCAGAGGAGGAAATGGGCGACTTAGAGGAGGTAAGAGGTATGGGGGGGGGGGGAGTCGTCCAAAAAGCAGACTAGGGAGACGGCCCTTTTACGGAGAGCTTCCAGTAACTCAGGCTCTGTGTTGATCTTGTAAGTGGCACATTCCATGTGATTCACAGCCACGTATGTGGAGGTGTGGTTGTTACCCAGTCTGCTGGATGCCCAGCTGTCCACATGTCCTTGTCTGGATAGTCCGAGAAGCTGGGCTCAGTACAACGCGCCAGATCAGAGGGGTTGAGGGGTCCAGTGGGGCAGCCTGGCATACACTCAGCTCAGCGCTTTCGGTCTTCTCAGAAAGGCACTTGAACCCTCTGATGTTCTGTGTGACCTCCTGTAGGCAAGGGCTTAGGCTGCTGGCCTTAAAGGACCTTTTGCAAGGATATTAGAGCATATAGGGCAGCTGCTGTCACATGGGAAGTGACACATGCTGGGGGGACCCTGCCTGTTCTGGTTTTGAGAGCAAGAAATTCTTGTGTCTCGGTTTCCCCTTCTTTCTGCCCCCTCACGGCTACCTTCTCTGCCTTCTGTGTCCCCTCTTCCTGCTCCTCAGTCTCCCTGTGGGGGTCTCAGTGAGTTTTTCTGTGTCCACCCCACCAGGGGGTCTCTGATGAGCCAGAGGAGCCCTGTTATACCCCGGCAGCTGTGCCCCCTCCACCCCTCGCCCCCAGCCACAGTCTGCCACATGGCCTCCTAAATCCCTGCTAATTCTCCATATATTTTGCTGAGGCTACCCTGGCCTAAGAGGATTGGAGCATTTGCTAAATGCAGCCAGGACGGGGTCAGAGCCCTGGCTCGGGGGGTGGGGGTGGGGGTGGGGGGGGTGGGGGGGACTCAGGCATCAGGATGGCCACAGGGGGGCGGCAGAGGGGACGAGGAGCTGGGGAGCAGAGAGAAGGGGCGGCCGCAGAGCGACACACTCCCTCCCTGCCTGTTCAGGCAACAACATCGAAAGGATTAGAAGCGTGCTGACACTGTTTTAAAATTCATCGTGAACCTATATCCTGATTTCCTACCCCTCTCCTCTCACATAAGAACACATTTTTGTTGGGTACATGCCAAGGAAAGAAATTGCTGGGTTGTATAATAGGCACACGTTCAACTTTAAAAAATACCACCCGATGATTTTCTAGAGGCGCAGTGGTGCATTGTGCGCTCCCCAGACGCGCGTGAAGGTCCTGGTTGCCCCACACCCTGGTCAGCACGTGGCCTGGTCGGTCTTTCATGCAGCCGTCCCAGTGGGCCATGGAGGTATCCCTGCGAGGTTTTAATGTCTTTTGGCCTGATGGGACCCAGCCCTATATCATGGATTGATGGGCCATTTACCATCTTCACTTCGGAAATGCCCACTGAAGTCTTCTGCGAGCCATGTGAATTTCAGAACAATGAGGTTGCATTATCCCAAAGGCTGTGGACCAGCATCCCCACCCTTGGGACCAACCTGTGGGGTCCGAGGCCGGTGCCGGGGGCTCCTGATGGTCACAGCCACGGGTCCAGATTCCCACCCGAGCAGGTGCCGGGACAGGGGAGGCATGAAGGCTCACAACCACCTTGCGGGGGCTCATGGAGATTATCCCGCTCTAAAGGTGGGGAAACCTGGCCTGGGGGCCGGGGAGGAAGGTGCTGCCCCGGACAACGGGAGGGCCTCCCCCTGGGATCCCCAACTGCTCAGACACAGCACCGGGGGTTCAGGACGCAACCCCGCAAGAACTTCCCACGAGGTGGGGCCCAGTTTCATCTCCACTTCACAGAGGAGGCACCGAGGCTCAGAGAAGTACAGTCACCCCCAGTCCTGTCCCACGTCTCAGCGGCAGAGCCAAGGCCCAGCCAGCACCTGCTCCCGAGCCTGCACCGTCCCGGCCACCGAGCTACACGGGCTCTTAGGACGTCACCACATCCCCACTGAGTTCATACGTCCATTTCCCAGATCACGAAACTGGGCCTGAGAGAGGTTTCATCAATTCCCGAGGCCACACGAGGGGTGAGCAGCACAGCCGGACCCAGGACCCAGGTATCTCAGGCCCCAGAGCCCTGCCCTTGACCTCCAGGTCTACCTGGGGTCACCCGGAGCAGGGTGAGGACGGCTCTGTCCCCTGGCTCGTTGCAGGCCAGGCCTGTGACCCCGGCTTCCCGTGGCTCATCTGACAGGATCATTGCGGCAACTGGTCATTGTACCCACTTCGCAGACGAGGAAACTGAGGCCCAGAGGGGTCATGTGAATGGCCCAAGGCCGCAGGCAGGTAAAGGGCAGGCTTTGAACTGAGACTCACGTGGTTCCACATCAGCCCTTGGCGAGACCCCGCCCCCAGCTCAGCTGTGATGTCCTTTCTCTGTAGCCGGTGGTCCCCCGTCCAGCGGGGACAAGGGTCTGGGCTGGGTGCCCCCACTTCCAACATGGGCCACGGGGAAAACCTGAATTCGTGCGCCAGTTAGATCCTGAACTCGTCAGCTTGGCAATAATGTCTTCCCTGAAGCAGCCCGGCGTGCCCGGGCCCTTTCCGCAAGCCCACACCACACCTCTTCGCTGTGCGTGCCTCTCCGCCTGTCTCTGTCCCGCCTTCATCCATCCCTCTGCATTCATGGAGCACCTGCTCACGTGGGGATGGTCCCAGGCACCGCACAGACAGCGGAGGATGAGGCAGACAAGGTCCCAGCCCTCCCGAAGCTCATGCTCCTCTGAGAGGGCAGACAAGCCACAAGGTGCTGATGAGAGTTTTGCAGAAAATAAGGCAGGGTGACTGTGCCAGGGAGCCAAGGGGTGCAGGGGCGAGGAGCCCCAGCCTTGTGGTAAAGCCTGGAGCAAAAGTCATCAGCAACCCCATCCCAGGGTCCCCCCTGCATCCCCCACACCCTGAGGCCACCCACGGTCTAACCACACTCCCTCTTGCTGGCCCTGGAGGGTCTTTGACAAACACTAAGATTCTTTCACAGGAACCTCTCTGTCTTGGTCCTCCACCCAGTGAACAGATGAATGTTTATTTCCACTTTGCAGCTCCCCTGTCTCTCTCGGTCTCAGCCCTCTGACCTCCCCCGGTGTCTCTATCTCTCTCATGCTGTTCGCCCCCAGCTGCTCCAGGAGCCTGTCTGATGGGCCACCGTGGGTCCCCCTCTCTTCTGGCCTCCTTCCCTGCACTGGACTAGCTTTGGGGACAGAAGGGAAGAGGGGGACCCATCACATAGAGATGGACACAGCATGGATTTTCTTCCAACTGCAGGAGGAGTGAATGCTCTGATCTTCCCATGAGGAAGAGAGGCTCCTGGGTTGATTGAGGTGAGGGTGGAGGACAATGGAAAGAGACTCCTGCCATCTCCTGGGAGATCCACCCCCTGCAGGTGACCTGGTCTAAGTTGCAGGCACGAGAAAAGGTTAGATTGGGGGTGATATTTCCCTCCAATAATCTTTGGTGATTTTTAAAAAAATTAAGGTACGATTTACGTTCAGTAAGACGCATATAGCTTCAGTGAACAGTTGATGGATTTTGACAAATGCTTCATCTCGGGTAGTCACCACGCCTATCAAAATACAGGGCGTTTGGCCCGCTGGAGAAGGTTCTGCATGCCACCTCGCAGTCCGTACCCCCTCTCCACTCTGGGCAGTTACTTTTCTGATTTTTAAAAATACTGACATCAAATACCTATGTCATAAAACTCAGCATCTTAAAGTCTACCGTGTACTGGTGTTCAGTACATTCACGAGGTTCTGCAGCCATCAGTACTACCTAATTCCAGAACATTTTAATCAACCCAGGTAGAAACCCTATATCCATGAAGCAGTCACTCCCCATTTTCTATTCCCCCCAAACCCTGGCTACCATTTTCTGATTTTAAGACATTCTTTTTATTCTTGAACTTTAAGACTCTACAGTCTGCTGTGTGGCCTCCATCACCACCAAGCAACTAACTCCGTTCTGACACGAGCTGCATGGAGACAGCATCAGACCCCACAGGTCAAGGGCTCCATCCCACAGGACAGTCCCCTGCCTTCGGGCGCCAACTGCCAAGTCCCGGTTGTCACCTGCGCATCGGACCAGCTGGTTGTAAATGAGAGGTTCCCATGACCGCCTCCTTAGGTTTGACTAATTCGCTAGAGAAGCTCACGGAACTCAGGGAAACGTTTGCTCACTAGATTACCAGTTTATTATAAAAGAATGTTAAAGGACATGCATGATGAGCTAGTTGAAGAGATATACAGGGTGAGGTCCAGAGGGTCTCAGACATAAGAGTTTTTGTCCCTGTGCGGTTTAGGGCGCACCACCCTCCTGGCGTGTGGATGCGCTCTGGTTCACCGACATAGAAGCTCTCGGAGCCCCGTCCTTTTAGGTTTCTTTGGAGGTTTCATTACACATGCGTGATTGATTAAATTCGTGGCCACTGGTGATTAAATCTCAATCTCTAGCTCCTCTCCCCTCCTGGGAGGCGGGTGGGAAGAAACCCAGGGCACTGAAAATTCCAGCCCCTCGAATCACCAGCCCACCTTTGGGTCACTTAGGGGCTTTCCAGACGTCATCTCATTAACATAACCAAAGACACCTTTAGTGCTTTCATCACAGGAAATTCCAAAGGTTTTAGGGGCTCTGTGCCAGGAACCGGCCTAAGGCCAAAGATACATTTCTTGTTATAAATCATCATCTCACATACAGTACACACTCTTTCCGTCTGGCTTCACTCAACAGAATGTTCTGTGAAACATCTGTAATGTTGTATA
Source organism: Phataginus tricuspis (assembly GCA_029783875.1). Lineage (NCBI taxonomy): Eukaryota > Metazoa > Chordata > Mammalia > Pholidota > Manidae > Phataginus > Phataginus tricuspis. Next base: position 10,444 of record JAQQAC010015130.1, on the reverse strand, counting down.
CGCAGTAGACTATTCCTTTTTTTTTCCTTTTTTAATTGCTAACTAACTCCGTTCTGACACGAGCTACGTGGAGACAGCATCAGTATTCCGCTACGTGGCTGTGTCACGGTCTACGACAGCTTGACAGACATTTGAGTTGTCTCATGCTAGGGACTAGAATGAAAAAAGCTGCTATGAATGTTCTGTACAAGTCTTATTATGGACATAGATGTTCATTTCCCTTGGATAAACACCTAGGAGTGGATGTGCTGGTTCAACTTACAAGATTAAAGTAGTTCAGCTCTATAGAAAACAGCCAATCTAAACTGATTGCACCATTATGTCCCCACTAGGAGGGTCTGAGAGCTCCTGCTGCTCCGTGACCTCACCAACATTCGTGACATGAGTCTTTTCCTCTTAACCATTTTGGTGGGCATGTAATGTATCTTGTTGTATTTCCTCGATGACAGATGTTGAGTTTTTTTTTTTTGTGAGCCTACTGGCCACTTGTATATCTTTTATGAAGTGTCTCTTCCAGCTATTTTTATGGAGTTGAAGGAGTCTTATTTGTTCTGGATGTAAGATCTTTGGCAGTTATGTTTTGCAAATACCTTCTAACAGACTGTGGCTAGCATTTTTCTTTAACTCAGGGATATTTTTTGAAGAGCAGAAATTTTCCATTTTGAACAAATCTAATTTATCAATTTTCTAGTTCATGGTTATTACTTTCTGTCTCCTAAGAAAGCTTTGCCTACTCTCAGTTCCAGAAAAAAATTTTTTTTCCTTGAATGCATTATACTTTTGTTATTTACCTTCAGGACTATGACTATCTCAAATTAACTTTTATGTATTGTGTGAGGGAGAGATTGTGATTCTTTTTCGTTTTTTTCTCTTTTTTCATGTGGATATCCAGTTGTTTAAGCATGATTTATTGAAAAGATTTCCCTGCTGACTTCCTTTAGCACTTCTGTAAGAAATCAATTGACCATAAAGTTTTGACCAATTTATGAACTGTCTACTCTGTCCCATTGATCTATTTTTTTTTTGGTCATGCAATACCACACCATTTTGATTACTGGAGCATTAAAATAAATCTTGAAGTAAGGTAGTATAAGTTCTCCTACTCTTTTTTTTCAAGAGTGTTTTGACTGTTCTAGATCTTTTAAATTTCCATGTAGATTTTTGAATCTGTGTGTCAGTTTCTACAAAACATCCTTATGAAGTTTTGGCTGAGAAACCAGTGAATTGAAAGACGAGTTTGAGAAGAATGGACATCTTAACAGTATTGAGTCTTTCAATCCATGAACATGGTATATTTCACTGTTGACTTGGGTCTACCGGTGGTGTTTTGTTGTTTTCAGCAGGATGATTACCTGAAAGAAGAGATGACAGGATTTATGGACGATTGGACATGGCAGGTGAGGGAAAAAGGGGGGAAGGCAAGGCTGCATTGCAAATGTTTCCTCTTGAGTCAGGGGGTAAAGATGAGAAAGAAAGCAACTTGCCCTACAGGATTCAGCTCAAAAGAGAAAAAGCCCCAGATCTGGACTTCTTTTTAATTGACCCCAGGGCCATATGCATGACCTTCTGAAACCCACCTCTCCACACCCTCCCACCCTGGGGGGATTCAGAGCCAGAGAGCAAATTGTTCCAGGAGGAGGTGATATAGGGTAGCTGACACTTTCTCCAGTGGGCCTGTTAGGGCCTGTTCTCTCTTCCTTCTCTCTGCTGAAGTGGGCCAGCAGAGTCTGTTATAGGACTGGATTCTCCCATTGATGGCTTCCTAACTGGTTGATAAGTTGTCAGGTGGCCCCTCCCTCTCTCCCTGTCACCCCTGGCTCTTCAAGCTAATGAGACTTGCCCTGATTCTACAGTCAGGCTGCTGGCCTTAATCTCTCCTGGCAGGGGGTTTGGGTAATGGAGAAAGAAAGAGCCCCTTCTGGTAAGACACAATGACCCAGCCACGAGGCAGGATTATCATGATCTCGTGCATGTATGTGTGTGCCCGTGTGTGTGCATGTTTGGATACATGGGGATGTAGAACAGACCCATGTGGGACCAGGAACTCAGGGAGATATTAATATCCAGACAGAAGGACGCACAGAGAGGGACAGAGAGGAGGACATAGGCACAGAACAAGTAAGGCACTGAGATAGGGAGAGAGACAGAAACGAAGGGCAAACTAAAGAGAAAGAAAACCAGAATCAAAGGGCGAGGCAGGGGGACGGTGATGGAGGCACAGACACCAGAACCAAAACACAGAGTCGCAGAGAGACACGGAGAATGAGATAGAGAAGGAAGGAGAGAATGACAGAGATGCAGGTGAACCGAGACAGCCAGGGACGGCGAGCACCCGGGTGGAAGAGAGGGGCGCACGGGCGGACTGGCGGAAGCGGCACAGCCTGTGGGCAAAGGAAAAGAGAAACGGTGGAAGGGACCCCAGACAAGGGCGAGTGGCGTGGCCGGGGGAGCGTGAGCGAGCAGAGGGGGGAGGGGGTAGGAGAAGCTGATGTCCAGTGGGCACAGACGGGCCAGAGACCTGAACGAGGTGGAGGCAAAGAAAGAGAAAGGGGGAAACTGAGGCAGAAGGCGGCCAGTGGGGCAGTGCAGGGATGAATTAGTGGGCCCTCTCCTTCCTCTTTGATGGGACAACAGCTGAAACAGGAGGGACACCAGTGAGACCTAAACAGGAACTTCCCTCAGGAGTGGGGGGCCCCTGGTCACAGACAGGTGGTGGGGTCCCCCCTTCCCCATCAGCCCTAATTGCCAAGATGGCAGAGGGCCAGAGGAGGGGATTAGGCGGATGGGTGTCCCTCCCCCTCCCAGGCAATGTCACCTCCTGGCACCCAGTCAGTGCCCCACCCGGGCCAGGATTACCCTCGGAGATCCGGGCCACCGCACGTGACATCACTGCCAGCCGGGCTTAAAATCTGCCCATGTGAGGGGACACGTTTCCTTCAGCCTCTGCCCCCAACGGCTTGTCCAGGACCCGGCCACTCGGAGAGCCCAGTTCCCCCTTTCGGAAGGTGAGTGGCTGCAGGGAGTGGCAGAGGGGGCGGAGGAAGGGGGAGCGAGAGAGGGGACAACAGGGCCCGCGGTTGACTTCATTGTATTCATGGCTGTGTTTTCAGTGTCTGGCGCAGGGGCTGACAAGGAGTGTGTGATGCTTGCTGACTGATGGGGGCTTCCATCCTCATTCTCGGGGACACCGGCCTGGCTGTCCCTGCAAGGGAGGCTGCGAGGGTGGGGGCCCCGGGCAGGGAGGATTCCGGGGTGGCTGGTGGGGGAGGTGACGTGGGAAACTCTCCGGCCTTCCAGGCCTGGGGCTTCTCGCTCCAGTTGGAAGGCAGCTCCTGGGCACACCTCTCTGTTGTGCTGTCTCTAAACTTAGCACTGCTGGAAACTTTCTCTTGATTTGGGTGTTTACCCACAGCTTGCCCGACTTCCCGCTGAACCTTGATCCCCTCCAGGGCCTGGCGTGTTTGGGTGCCTAAGTATTTGTTGAGTGGGTGGTAGATGACAGAAACAGAGTCGAAGACGCACACACGCGCAGGGGTGCCAGCTCTGTGCCTGCAGAGGCGGGAGGGAGGGAGGGCAGGCTCTGGGAATGCCCGGCTGGGAGTCCCGGACTCGGGAACCACAGTGCTGCTGAGATGATGACCAGGAGGCCTCACTGCCCCGGGGGCTCTGCTTTTCCCCACGCCCTACCTCGGGGAGTGGCCGCGTACACCCTGCCACTCGTCCCACCAGATGGTGGAGCCAACCGGGACCTCAGAGTTTCTGCAAGGAAGGGCCTGGCTTATGGCTGACCTGGGGGCGGGGGGTTCTTGCCAGGGGCTGATGGGGAACCACGTGAGTCTGGGCTCAAAGCCTGCCCTTCACTCGCCGTGTGACCTTGGGTCATTCACGTGACCTCTCTGGGCCTCAGTTTCCTCATCTGCCAAGTGGGCACAATGACCAGTTCCGCGACGATCCTGTCAGATGAGCCACGGGAAGCCCAGGTCACAGGCCTGGCCTGCAACGAGCCAGAGGACAGAGCCGTCCTCACCCTGCTCCGGGTGACCCCAGGTAGACCTGGGGGTCAAGGGTAGGGCTCTGGGGCCTGAGATACCCGGGTCCTGGGTCCGGCTGTGCCGCCCACCCCTTGTGTGGCCTCCGGAATTGATGAAACCTCTCTCAGGCCCAGTTTCGTGATCTGGGAAATGGACGTATGAATTCCGTGGGGATGTGGTGATGCCCTAAGAGGCCGTGTAGCTCGGTGGCCAGGACGGTGCAGGCTTGGGGGCCTGGTGTTGCCTGGGGCAGCACCTTCCTCCCTGGTCCCCGGGCCAGGTTTCCCCACCTGTAGGGTGCGGTCCTCTCCACGAGTCCCTGCAAGGTGGGTGTGGGCCTTCAGGCCCCCCCTGTCCAGCACCTGCTTAGCTGGGAATCCAGACGTCCGGACCCCCAGGCCCCAGCCTCAGGCCCCACAGGTCGGTCCCCAGGGCGGGGATGGTGGTCCATAGCCTTTGGGATAATGAAATCTCATTGTCCTGAAATTCAGTCGGCAGGATGAAATAGGGTTGCTTGGGCTCATTGTAAATTCTCGACAAAAGGTAGACGCTGTAGCGGTCGTCGGTGCCCCTTGGGATGGGACACATAGCGCCTGTGCGGAGGGGAGAGGTCCTGAGGTCCTGACTACCACCCGTCGCCTCGACTTGTTGCCAAACACAGAGAAGGGTTCAGTGGGTGTCCGCTCTTATTTTTGTTGTTATTTTGTTTAGCTGGCATCTTTCCAGGAAGCATTCATCAGATGTCTGAGTTGTGGGCAAACCTCAGTCCTGGAGGTCCTTCCCATTATCACCTGCTTGGTCCTGGGCAGCCTGCCCTCGCGCCGAGCCTCAGATTCCCGTTCTGTGGGATGGATTCATCCCCGTGACAGCGTCCTAGGCTTTTCTGGAAGGCCGAGCATGAGCCGGGTAGCTTGGTGCAGAGTTGATGGTGAAGACAATGGACGGGGGTGGTTTTGCTCCGTGTCCGGCAAATTGTCCCTCACAGGGCAGGTTCATAGTGTCCCTGTTTTCACTGTCTCCAGAGGTTCGGATGAAACATCACTGCTTTTTGGGGAAGAGGGAGAGACAGAGGGAACCCAGGCTGGGGGCTGGGAGGTCAGGGCCTTCCGGAATTCTCCAGGGTCAGAATCCTGGGACCCGGCTGACAGCCTGTAACGGTGCCTGAGCCTGGAGGTGTTCTCGCCTGTACAATGGAAGCCTGATAGTAATTCAGTGCCTACCTTCTGAGGTTGTGCCGAGGACTTAATGACGTCCTGCACAGGGAAGGCTGTGTATCTCTTGAGGGACAGGATCCCAGGGACAGTTTCACTGGATTATTCTGGCTCAGGGTCTCTCGGGCGGTTGTAGTCAGAGGTCGACCAGGGAAGCAGACACTTGAAGGCTTGACTGAGTTCAGAATCAACCCCCAAGGTGGCTCAGTCTCATGGCTGACGGCCGGAGGCCTCAGTTCCTCACCACAGAGCTCTCTCCATAGGTCTGCTCGGGCACCCCTGTGACGTGTCAGCGGGCTTCCCCCAGGGCGGGTGCCTGCCTCAGAAGTCTCACTGTCATTTCTGCTATATCGACCGGTTGCACACGGCATCCCTGCTCATTGGGAGGGGGGCACATGATGGGGTGAATACCAAGGAGGAGATTGTTGGGAGCTACCTAGGAGGCCAAGAGGTTCTTAGGATTTGAAGTGGTTTTGCTTTTATTATTACTATCAGCACGGAGCCTCCCCCTGACCTTCCTATCAGGTCCTATATGATTTAATCCACTTTCCACCTCTGTCACTCTGCTCCTGTCACACTGACACATTGTTTCTCCTCCAACAAGACCAGGTGGTTCCATCCTGCAGGGCGTTGCATCCGCTGTGCCCCTTGGCTTGGACCCCTCCACCCCGAGACCATCCCAGGGCCATCACAGAGCCCTGCCCTTTTCAGTTCCAAAGTCACCTTCTTCCCGCGAGGCCTTTCCTCCCCGTTCATCTGAATGAGGTGCCTCCCTCTCACCCTCACTCTGATCACTATCATGTCACCCCATTCAGCTTCCCCTGGAGTTCTTGGAACTTTCTGAAAGCATTTTGACTTGACACAAAATTTCCTTCCTTGGTCTCTGTCAGTTTCTCTGTCTGGAACCTAGGTGTTCAGTCCCAGGAGAACAGAGATGCTGCGTGTCTTATTTCTCCCTGTATCTGAACTCCTGGAGCACGGGAGACTCTCAAAAATCCTCATAGAATGGACGGTGGAGCTTCAGTTTATAACAAATAGAACAGTGTCGTCTAAAGGAGGGCTGAGGACAGGTCAGTGAGAGAAGGAAGGAAATGGGACCTAAGATAAAAGTCATGTTTTTATTCATTTACTGCTTTCTCAAATATTTATTGCAAGAGCTGGGAACACAGCAGGGTCTGAATATACCCAGTCTGTGCCCTCAGGTAGCTGGCAGAGCTGGGGAAGACCGATGGGTAAATTTATAAATATGCCATATTTAATACACGTGATGTTCTGAAGAACAGGACAAAGTGTGTGCCCGCGTGTAGGTGTGTGTGCCTGCCGTGTGTAGGTGAGTCTGTGTGCACTCGTGTGTAAGGTGAGCGTGCACCTGTGTGCATGCATGTTCGTGTATGTGACCAGTTGAGGGTGTGGAATGGCTCCCTTGGGAAGTTATGTTTGAGCTGAAACCTGGAGGAGGAGAGGGGTTGGCTGGTGACACGCGGCTTTAGACAGAGGCCACGCATTCCTGTTGGAGGGAACAGCTCATGCAAATACCCAGAGAGGCTGATGGGTTTCCTGAGGGCAACGGAGAGCCCTGCAAAGGTTCTCATGTTTTTTTGTTTGTTTGCTTTTAGATTTTATTGTTTTGTCTTTGGAAAGGTTACACATACATATGGTTAAAAAGTAATTCAAACTGTAAAATCGAGGTGGGGATAGCACACCCCTTCCCAGGGGCAGTCACTTTTGCCAGTGTCTTGTGTCCTTCCTGTAACAGTCTATGCCCAGACTAGCATACAATGTGTATATATATATATATGTGATATATATATATGTAATAATATATATATGATATATAATCACTGCCATGTTTTAAAAATCACAAATGGTAGCATGCTATACACACCGCTCAGCGCCATATTTATTTCCTTTGAATATATATAATATATAATCTGATATTATATATTATATGTTAATATACATTCATACATATATAAAGTATTAATACATTATCTATGACAAATTATTTGATAATATGTGATATCTAGTACACACATACACACTCCTATTATCAACATGTAATTAAAAATCTTTTAAGCACCTGACTATCAGATATATATATATATAATAAACACAGATTTACAGAAGCCATTAAATTAGGAAACCAGCTGTTTCAGAGGAGAATTCAAGGAGTGGAGGTTAATACCGTGATTCAGGAAAGGTGTGCTGAAAACATGTGCCGGGTGACATGCAAGACGGGTTCAAGTCCTACCAGGCAACAGGAACGTGACCTCTGAGGGTAGCTTTTCTACCAGAGGGAAATCATTTGCAAGCAAACTTCTAGAAGTTACCACTGACCTTGTCAGAGTCTGGACCCTCGTCAGCAGTGAATAGTAAACCGAGCAAACGTACGGTCCCCTAGACAACGAAATAGTCCTCGGGTGGGTGTGTCAGACAAGGCTTCCAGGATGACCCGGAAATGACACTCTGTCATGTTTTTGTCTGATTGTCAAGTTTAGGATAATTTTTCTTAACTGTATACTAGAAGTCTTTTAAAATCAGTTCATAGAGAACAACCTTACACTGTTTAATGACTTTCTAATAGCCCCTTGCACGCATGAGCCACAGTAAATTTAACATAATTTCCTTAATTTACATTCTTTGCTTATTACTCCCTTTGGCTGGATGTACAGGCTGCTTCCACATTTTGGTGATCATAAATACGCTGCATTAAAAATCCTGGTGTAAAGTCCAGGCAAACATCTGCTCGCAGATGACAGCAGGGACCCCCCACGGCTGCCTGGCCCTCACTGCTTGTCAGGTGAAACACATCAGTGCATTTAACCCTTACGACCACCTTACGATATAAATGCTATTTTCATTCCCATTTGCTGACGAGGCCCCTGAGGCACTTGAAGACCGATTGCCGGGAGAAAGGAAGGGTTGCAGTTTGACTGCTGACCGTTTCCGGGCCGTTCCAATCCACCCCGCTCTCGGCCAGACACGGGACTGCCCGGTTCTCCAGACCAAGGCCAGCACTGGACTCATCGAACCTCTTTTCTCTTTGCCAACCCGATGGGTCAGACGTGGTCCTGGAAGATAATCCCTCCCTGTCATTTTAACGTGACGCCTCCCTCAGGGTGACCAACCACCCTGGTTTGTCTGGGACTCTTGAGGCTTGGGTGCTGAAAGTCCCACATCTCTAGAAAACCTCTCCAGCCCGGGCAGGACAACACAGCTGGTTGCCCTGCTCTCCGTGACTCTGCGTGAGGCCGAACATTGTTGTTTCTGGGGTTGTAGGACGGGACGGGAAGATCTTGGAGAGTGACAGGATTGGATATTTTTTAAAGGATAGGGTAGGAATCAGAGCTTCCACTTAGGATGTCCATTCCAGCTGCAGCTCTTGCTTTACAGAGAGTCTCAGTGAGCCTTTGATGACTTTCAGCAGAGGACCGTTTGATAGCTGAGGAAAGTGAGGTAGAGAGTTGAGATCATCACCCAAGACCACCTACTTAAGAAGAGACTGAAGCAAGATTTGGACGGGAGCTGCCAGTCGTCACCTGGTAACTGCGGAGTTTGAGTGACCCCCCTTCTCTTGCAGGCCCACTGACCTGGGCCCCCAGGGTCCCCCGAAGATCATGATGGCATATATGAACCCGGGGCCCCACTATTCCGTCAACGCCTTGGCCCTAAGTGGCCCCAGTATGGATCTGATGCACCAGGCCGTGTCCTACCCGAGTGAGTACAGACCTCCTGCTGCCCCAGGCTGGCCCGATCTCGGGTCCCCTGCCCTTACGAAGTGGCCGCTGACAGTGGGGTATCACCAGCCCCACGTGTTCCCCTGCAAGTGCGCAATGTTCCCATGTCACTCAGGATGCAGGGGACGCATATGGACAGTCATAGAAATTTAGGGTAGTGGTTCCTCATGGAGCAGAGGAGAGAAGACTGGGGAGGGAAAATGAGAGGAATTTCCATCTGTCAGCAATGCTTTATTGCTAAGAACAGTGAGCCCTCAGTTTTTGTGCATTATATCCTTAGCTGTTTCCCTCTTCTCATTGAGCTGAACAGTATGGACCTGCCACTTTTATAGGCTGGAAATGGTCGAATGCCCACAATGTCACGTTCCAGCTGAATATGTCTCAGTGCATAAGTGATTTTAGATGGGTTGAAAATCAAACTCATACTTCCTTGGAGGGCTAAAGCCAGTTCTCCTTGGGTTGAGGCATGAGCCCCAAATGACAGGTGAAGAGGGACCCCGTTTCCCAGGGGGTCTAGAAGGTCTGTGAGGATGAGATCTAGAAGGTCAGGGGAGAGGCGTCACCCTTAGTCCGGGCAGATGAGCACCCGGAAAGGGCTTCTCGGTGGCCCACACAACCTCAGGGCCTCCCACCAGCAGACAAAGAGTAGGGGAGGTCCAGGCCACCTGAGGGTCCTCTCTTCCCACCCCTCCACCCCAGGCGCCCCCAGAAAGCAGCGGCGGGAGCGGACCACCTTCACGCGGAGCCAGCTGGAGGAGCTGGAGGCCCTGTTCGCCAAGACCCAGTACCCGGACGTGTACGCCCGCGAGGAGGTGGCTCTGAAGATCAATCTGCCCGAGTCCAGGGTTCAGGTGGGATGTGCTGGTCCCTGGGTCCATTTCTGGCCCTTCCTGGGACCCGGAGTAAAGGGAGGAGAGAGAGGTCTCAGAGTAACAGCCAACGTCGTAAAGGGCCCTCCCCTGTGAGTCCTCACCCCCTGTCATCCCCTGGCTCTCCTCTAAGCACCCTCGCCCCTTCTCACTCCACTCCAGCCACACGGAGCCCTGGCGTTTCCTCGAACATGCCCACCAAGCACATTCCTGCCTCAGGACCTTTGCACTGTACCTGAACGCTTTGGTCCCTGTCACTTTGTCCAAGTCTTTCAACCCGTCAAGTCACCTTGTCACTGCCGCTGCCATTTGCAATTAAAGCCACCCCGACTCTACTGTGCTCCTTATGCGTCTCAACTGGTTCTTCCATAGTATTTACCAGTTTCTGAAATACCATGGATTTCCTTTCTTACTGTTTGTTTATGATCTATCTCAGCTAGAATGTCAGCCCCACTGAGGTGTCCCCAGAGTAGTAGAAGGTGGTTAATGCATGTTTATTAACCGATTGGATGAATGGATGACTAGAGGGATGACTGGATGGGTGGATGGGTGGATGGACAGATGGGTGGATGAACAGAGGGATGGATGGATGATGG
>JAQQAC010015128.1:0-10666 GCA_029783875.1 Phataginus tricuspis | reverse complement strand
CCATCAGTCTCCTGTTTCCTTTGGATAATTATTGCCTTGAAGAAGGTACAAACCCTGCAGTTCTGGAGTCAGTTCTAGGCCCTGAGGATACAGCAGTGAACAAACACACAGACCCTGCTCTTGTTTTAGTGGGGAAGACAGACATGTAAACAAGAACAAATAAAACAACAAGCAGTACTGTTAGGCAGAAAGATGGACATGAACGGGGTGGAGAGAGAATAAAGCCAGTAAAACCCACTAAAAGGGACTCAAAGAGTTAACCAGATAAAACCAGAGAGCCAAAAAAGGCTCACAGAGTTAATTAGCTGAAGTTTCAAGGACCAGGAGTGACTTGTAATGTCCAGACACTCCCCAGACAAAAAACAACTTCCAAATGAGAATCTTCCAAACACAGACACTCCCCAGATTAAAAAAAAAAAAAAATCAGAGGACTATCCTTGAAACCATCAGAGCACAGCCCATGTCTTCTTTTTGCCAATTAGACAGGGCCCCAAGGCCAAAGATTGTCCATCAAGGACTTCTCTGCCCTGCCCCAAAACCCCACAGGACGAAGCCTCACAGTGAGCAACCTGCCTTTGTCTCCCCTAACTCTGGTCCCCTCTTCGTTTGGGAGGTATTCAAATAAAGCTCTCATTTCTCTTCGCTACTGTGTCTCTGCCTTCCAATTCTTTGTTGCAGCGGGGACAAGAACCGAGGAGAATAAACTCAACCCGTAAGAGTACGGGCCTGCTCTATGGAGGAAAACAAAGCAGGAAAGGGGCCAGTAGTGGCATTATTTTAAATACCATGGCCAAGGAAGACACGTCCAAGAAAGTAGCATTTGAGCAGAGAATTGAAAAAAGTGAGGCAGCAAACCGTGGAGACTCCTGGGGGCAGAGCATTCTAGGCAGACGAAACAGCAAACTGAAGACTGAGATGGCAACAAATGTTACGGATTTAAGGACCAGCAAGCAGGCCCGTGTGGCTGGAGTGAGGGAGCTGGGAATAGTGGGGAATGAGAGGAGGAGGGCAGATCGTATGCACCGTGGCAGGACTTGGGCTTCTGCTGAGTGAGGTAGGAGCCATTGAGCAAAGGAGGAGCATGAGACATGATCTGACTTCGATTTTAACAGAATCCTTTGGCTCCCATGTGGGAAACAGACTAAGATGAGAAAGGGGGACCAGGGAGGAGGCTCCTGCAATACGTGGAGACTGAGGCAGCTAGACGGGGGGTGATGGCAGAGAAGATGGTGAGAAGTAGGTAGATTCTACAGATGTTTGAAGGTGGAACCCAGAGGGATTGGCCGGTGGATTGGCCATGGAATGTGAGAGGAGAGGCATTCAGGATAACCCCAAAGTTTTTGGCCCTAACACCTGGAAGTGTGGAGCTACTGGGAAGATGCCAAAAGAGGCTGAGAGAGAAAATCAGAGTTCCATTTTAAACATATTAAATTTGAGTTAGGTATTGGCATTGAGTTGGGATGTCAAGTGGGAAGTTGGACGTAATTCTCAAACCTTTGGGAAAGGAGAACATAGGCCAATTTAAATGTCATTAACAAAAGAAGAAGGGGACGTCATAGACTACATACTCTGCTTGAAATTTGCAAAAGAGAACTACAACTTATTTTAAAGAGGAAAATGGAAGGAAGTAAACGCCATATATGAAATTAAGAATAAAGTCACACACTACCGACACCAGGAAGAGTAGCAAACTTGAAACTAGTTCTTGGAAAAACCATTAAAACACAGTTTTTTTAATGCTTAAGGAAATCAGTACATTCTTGATGAAATCAAACAGAACAGACTAAAGAACAAAAAAGGGAAAGTTACAACAAATAAAAAGCAAGATTAGTTTTAATGACCAAGGGACTTCTATGTAAAATTGCACAAAATACATTTGAAAGCTTTCAAGTAATTGATTCTCTCAATAAAAAGTAGGGCTGATGCAATAAAAAAAAAAAGAAAAGAAATTTCAAAAAAAACACAAGAGTTTTTTATAAAATGTATCAAAGAAGAACTCTCCTCAGTGGCACCTGGACCCAATGGATTAACAACAGGATTTCCCCCCAATATCTCATGCAGCTGTATAAATTATCCCAGGGCATAATTCATTCTACAAGGCAGTCTTGGTCTTAATAATTCGTGCATGAAAATTCTAAATAAAATACTAAAGAATAAAAAAATACATGGTTGAGGACCTACTGTGTGTCGCTGTATCATATAAAGAAAAAAGAGATCCCTACCACTGGGGAGCTCACAGACTAGTTGGAAGAAAACAGGGTGTAGACAAATAAAGACAGTTTGGTTCTTTCAAAGGCTTGAGATGCGTGGGGGAGAGACAGAAATGAAAATGGCCGGGATGTTGCCCTTGGGGAACTTACAGTTTAGCTGGGAACTTTTGTTCCAAAAACTTGAAGGAGGAGAACACCGTTTCCTCCTGGACAGGAGAAGGAACCAGGGAGGGCTTCCCGGAGGACGTGTCATTGGAACAAGACGTCGAAGGACTATTTCCGTGATTCAGAGCATGAGCACTGGAGTCAAGTGAACGTGGGATCAAACCTCAGCTCTGTCATTTCCTTGCCATGTGATCTTGGGCAAATGACCAGCCCTCTCTGGGCCTCAGCTTATAAAATGAAGCCTCTCCCCCTACCTCTCTAGCTTTTCGGAAGAATTACCTTAAAGGAGAAACTGTGTAAAGTCCTGTCCTGGAGTAACAAGTCCGCATGCGGGCGCCACTACCGTAAGATGTAAGAGCTCTGAGCAGGTGAGAGTCTCGAGCAGTCTTGTCTAAACAGAACTTTCTGCAGTGATAGAAATGTGTTATATCTGCGCTGCTCAGTATGGTAGCCACCAGCCACAGGTGGCTATTGAGCCTTGACCTGAGGCTAGTATGACTGAGGAATTGAATTTTTAATTTGAGTTCATTTGAAGTTGAATAGCCACAAACAGCTGGTGATTACCAGCTTGGGCAGCACAGATCTGAAGGGCTTCTGGGCAGTAGTATCAGCCTGAGAAAAGGCCCAGAAGCATGATAACAATACAGCTCAGAAGGTCAGTACTAGCTGCCTGCAGCTGCGGTAACATGTCACCGCAAACTTAGGGACTTGAAACAGCACGAATGTATTCTACTAAAGTTTTGGAGGTCAGAAATCTAAAATCAAGGCGCCAGCAAACCTCCTCTGGGGCTTTGGAGAGCATCCATTTCCTGGCCTTTCTCAGCTTCTGGAGGCTGCCTGCATCCCTTGGCTCAGGGCTCTTTCCTCACGCCACTTGGCATTTGCTTTCACTGTCGCATCCGCTACTGACTCTGACCTGCAGCGGCCTCTTATAAGGACCCTTTTTGATTTTGCTGAATCCACCCTAACAATCTAGGGTGTTCTGCCCACCTCAAGATCCTTAACTTAATCACATCTGCAAAGTCCCTTTTGTCATGTAAGTGCACATATTCACAGGTTTGGGAGATTAGGGTGCCCACCTTATTAGGGGCCATTATTTTGGTCTGTTATAGGCTCTGAGCAGCTAGAATATGAGGGTGTCCACTTGTAGAGAGAAGCCTCAAATACCAACCTGAGGAGCTTGGACGTGGCCTTTCCTTCGAGAAAGACCCATAATCTGTCACCCTCTCACCACCTCTGCTGCTATTCTCCTGATCCCAGTCATCATCACTTCATGCTTAGACTATTGCAGTAGCCTCTTCACGTCCCTTCCCATCCCTCATAGTCTCCACCAGCAACTAGAGGGATCCTAGTAAAATCAAAGTCAAATCAAAACACTTCTCTACTCAGAATAGGGTTGCCTGATTTAGAAAAAAAATGACAGAATGTTCAATAATGTTTGAATTTCAAATAAACAACAAAATTTTAGTATAAGTATGTCTCAAATATTGCATGGGACATACTCATGCTTAAAAATTTTTCTTGTTTATCTTAAACTCAAATTGTATTGGGGTATTATATTTTATCTGGTAATGGTAGCTCAGAACCATCCATGGATCTCCAAACACTTGCTATGGGCTAGAAGTCTTTCAAAGTCTGGCCACCCACTTCCCATCTCCCTTCATCTCATACCACTCTCCCTCTGGCTTGTTCTGCTCTATCCACACAGGACTCTTACTGTTCCTGGAATGTACCAAACATGTCCCACCTTGGAATGTTGCCTCTGCCTGGAAAGCTTTTATTCCAGATTTAAGCATGACTTCCCCCTCCTTCTTCAGGTCTTGGCTCATATATCACCTTACCAAAGGAACCTTGCCTGGCCGACCTATATCCCTGCCCCACTCAGTCCTCTTTGTCTCCTTTAAGTTGCTTAGCATTATCACTACTTAACATATTTCATATTTCTTTGCTTATTGTGTCTTCCTCCATTAGACTTTCAGCTTCCTCAGGGAAAGGATTTATGTCTCTTTTGGCCACTGCTACATCCCCAGTGCACTTGTCCACAGCAGGTGCATAATGAATGTTTGTCGAATGAATAAAGAAATGAATGATGATATCGCTGAACTGCTGGATCCAGCTATGCCTGAAGCCATATTTGTGAAATGGAATAGGAAGATACAAACCAGTTTCCCTCTAGCTTACACCTCCATCTCTGAGACCAGGTCATGGCTGGTGGATTTCTTGCTGACCACACTTTCATCCTTGCTCTGTGACTCCTTCATGGCCCAGCGACACGCAGCTGGCAGGGACTGGCGGAGCTGAGTCCTCCCAAAATACAGGAAGAGCATGGGATTGAGGCAGCTGTGAGCAATGGCAAGGCCCACGACCAGGGGTTCAGCCTTCAGGGCCCTGGCCAAGAGCATGGAGTGTGGTGCGGCTATGGTAAGTACCAGGCCCAGTGCGTGGTAGGGGGCCCAGCAGACAAAAAACCCCACCACAACGGCTGTGCCCAGTGGCCAGCGGCCTCGGGCCGCATGGCAAAGGAGAGCACTGTAGCAGCTGGCCACGACCACCAGCGGCCCTAGGAAACCAAAAACAAGCCGGGTGGCAGACACTGAGTTTTCAGCTATGGCCGAGCCACCGTAGTCCACCACACACTCCAGCCGCCGTGGGAAATGCTCCTGGTGCAGCCGGCGGTAGATGGCCGAGGGCACAGTGAGCAGCAGGGCCAGCGTCCAGGCTGCCCCACAAGCCCCCTGCACCCGGCATGCCCGCCCAGCTGCAGGCCACTGGGCGGGCCTGAGGGCCAGCAGGCAGAGGTCAGCGCTGAGGGCGGCCAGAAGGAGGACACTGGCGTACATGGACAAGAGGATGACAGAGGGCAGGGCCCGACAGCCCACTGCCCCGTAGGGCCAGTGGCCCCTGTGGACGATGGGCACTGCCAGGATGGGGAGAGATAAACAGCACAGCAGGTCCGCCACGGCCAGGTGGAGGAACCAAACGGCACCCACCCGCTGGCGGGCCTCTTTCCTCGTCACCCAGGCCACCGTGGCATTGCCCGGCACCCCCACCAGGAAGACGGCAGCATACAGCAGGAGCGGGGCCGTGCGGAGGGGCTCGAGAGAGACGCAGGTGCCATCAGCACAGTCCACGGGGAGATCCGGAATCTCGCTGTAATCCCCATAGTCGTAGCCGAGAGAAGTGTTCTCCATCAGGGCCCCGGTCACCTGGACAGAGGAGAAATGCCAGGAAGCCTCAGGGGCGAAAGCTCTCAGCTCTTGGAGTCCTACCGAGTAGGAGCCCCAGCCCATTAGCATCTTGGAAGCGAACCTGTGACAATGAGAACTCCAGTACATTAGGATATTGGAATTGCAGACATCTATTGTATTAGAACGAGCTAGTTAGCCTCTTGGAATTCTAGAATAGTGCAACATAGAGCCCAGCATGTTGGAATATTGGAATTCTAGAATGCCAACGTGTTAGAGC
The DNA here is from genome assembly GCA_029783875.1 of Phataginus tricuspis. Taxonomy (NCBI): domain Eukaryota; kingdom Metazoa; phylum Chordata; class Mammalia; order Pholidota; family Manidae; genus Phataginus; species Phataginus tricuspis. The sequence goes on along the minus strand of JAQQAC010015128.1, from coordinate 4,826 downwards.
CCTAGCTCAGGAGCGTCCTGGAATTCTAGAATTTTACCATATTAGAACCCCAGTTTAGTAGCATCTTGGGATTCTGGCATATTATGATGTTAGAACGCGATTGTGATTTTTTAAATCTTAGAATTCCAAACTATTACACTATCCGAACCCTAGCCAGTTATCATTTGGGGTCCCAGCACAGCAATGCCTATCAAACTTTCCCCATCCTGGAAATGTTCTGTATCTGTGCTTACGTGGTGACTGCCAGGCACAGGGGGCTGCTGAGCGTTTGATGAAAGGGGACCAGGGCAACTGACAAACTAAATTTTCAGTTTTACTTAATTTTAATGAATGTAAATGGCTACACTTATCTGGTGGCTACCTTATTGGACAGAGAACTGGGATGGTAGAATGCCACCCAGCAACCTGGGATTCTGGAATTTTAAATATTGGAATGTGAATATCTATGAAGAGGGGAAAGGTTCATATATATTCACGGCAAAGTACTTGTCTTCATTCTTCTTCATCGGCGTTTTCGAATCTTGGTGCATCGAAAAGGTACCTGTGGAGCAATTTTGTCATTTTTTTTTTAACATAAACTAGATCATGGTAAAACATGCGGACCGCAAAGTGCCCACATCACACCAGTACAGCTCATGGGTTTCACAACCTGAACACACCGTGTAAGCGGCACCCAGACTGAGAAACAGAACATTTCTGGAATCCTACTAGAGCAATTTAAAAAAGTAATGATGCTGTTAGGAAAACAGGAAAGATAAAATCTTGAATTCTCCGTCCAGAAGCTTCATTCACTGATCCAAGAACGCTGAGTCCCAGGCGCAGGATGCGCAGAGAGCACCACGCAAAGGGGGACAAGTCAGACAGTAGAGGAATAAATAAGCAAATACACAGGATCTTAGAAGTTGATAAATGCCGTGGCAAAGGAAAACAGAATCACACGGGGAATTTTAAATTCCCTACATTGGAGTTTTAAACGTGTGGTCAAGGAGGGCCTTTCTGAGTAGGGGACATTTGGGCTAAGCCGTAGAGGAGAGGAGGAAGGGCGCCCCAGGCAGAGGGGCAGCCAGCACACCCTCCGCGGGGAACGTGATGGTCATGCTCAGGGAGCAGAGAGGAGGCCAGTGCGGCTAGAATGGAGCAGGCGAGCGGGAGAGAGAAGAGGTAAGAACAGAGGGCTTTCAGGGGCTGCTTGGGGCATGGTAAGGGTGTCGTCTTTTATTCCATGTGACATGGGAGCCATACAGGGTGCTGAGCAGAGAAACCACATGCCCCGTCATCGCAATAATAATAACCACTATGATTATTCTTAAAAGCCACCATCTACTGTGCACTTTGTGGTACATGTTGGGCAAAGCTTCAGGCACCTTTCAATGTTATATTATTTGATCCTAGTAACAACCGTCTGCTTGCAATACTGTCGTTATACCCATCCTAGAGATGAGGAGACTGAGGCACAGAGAAGTTAAGTAACTTATCTAAGATCGCTCAGCTAAGCAAGCAACAGGGCTGAGTTTCAAACTGTGTTAGTCCCAGTCTAGGAACTCCAGGCCCTAGAATATTACCATCCCCAAATCTTACATTAAAAGACAGTATAGCCAGTGGCCCAAAGCAGTCCCAGACCCTGTGACTCAGCTTCTGCTGGCTCTGTCCCAGTTTCCTCCTCTGAGAGATGAGAGGCGTCAAGGTGAACCTACCTCTCCAGTTTGGGGAGGCCTTGAGGAGGGAGTATGTGTGAAGCACGTGGCCCAGAGCAAGGACTCAGGTAGCAGGCAGACTGTCCCCAGTGATGTCAGCATGAACTGACCCAGCAGCTCTCTGCTGACTCTTCTGAGCGGCTCGCACTTCCCAGCGCAGGGGCTGGGGCTGACACAACAGGAAGAACAAGAGGGGAAGTTGGGGCGATCCCCTCCACCCCCTCATTAGCTGCTAAGAGACCAAGCCACTTCGTGCGTGTGTTCGGACTTGGGCACTCTCTTTTCACACTCTTTCCATCACTGGAGTAAAATGTGGGCAGGCTTGAACAATGCACATCCCCGCCAGCTGTGTGGCCTTGGGCAAGTCACTCAACATCTCTGTGCCTCAGCTTCCTGGTCTGTAGAATGGAGAGTACTGCTATCCCTGCCTTAGAGGCGTTAGGAGGGTTCAAGCCGAGTGCTGAGCCCTGCGCCTGGTCCGCAGGGTTAGACAGGAGCAGCCAGGGCGACCACCACGCGCGCCCTCTCTCCCCAGCCAAAGCCCCACCCTTCCCGGCTCCTCCCGGCGGAAATTGGGAAATTTTCTGGGTGTAAACAGTTCAATTCGTCGAGGCTATTTCCCTTTTAACATATTAAACGGAAGGGGAACATTCAACACCCACTGTGCCATCTCTTAATCTTTTCTGTGATCTGCATCCCATGTGCACACATGTCAAGTCCTCCCTGGTCATGGCTTCAAAATCAGTCCACTGGCCGGACGCCGTCATGCTTGTTAACCAGTCTCGGACAAGAAGACAAAAAATGATAATCATGAGCTGCTTTATTATCTTACTATTACTTTCTATAATAAATAAATTACATCTGTATATAAAACATAATTGCCAGAATTACTATTTTATAGTAATTCAAGTAATAGATGTCATTTACTGAGCGCCGGTTGCGTACCAGGCGGACCCCGATACTAACCCTGTGAGGCAGGTGCCCTCATGGTTCCCGTCTCCCAGGGTGCCAGCTCTTCCCGTCTTTGGGCTCAGCTGTGTCCCCGGCGCCTAGAACACTACCTGGCACGTGCTTAGTGGCTATTTGGCGGTCACCGAGGTCGCTTTCAGTTCCTCGCCATTACAAACAGCCCTGTGGGGGCCCTTGGCACATGCGTGTTTGTGCCCCGTCGGCCGGTCTTGTTGGAACTTCTGCTCTGGGAAATCAGGGGGCAAAAGTCTAGTAAAACTGAACATACTATGCCCTGCCTGCCTCCCGGAGAGGCACACATATGCTCACCAGAGGGCACGGACCAAAATGTTCACAGCCGCCAGATGGGAAACCGCTCAAGCATCCACCCACAGGAGCATGAATACACACACCGGGGGCCTATTCCTGCCCGGGAATATCCCGTAACAGTGGGAATGAGCAAACCAGGCACAAGAAGGTGGCTGGGTTTCATCCAGAGTATTGACGGGAAAGGGTCAGGCAGACACACGGGAGAATGTAGGGCCGACCCATTCACAGAAAGTTCCAAACCGGCAGAAGGATTCTGGGGGAGGGGAGGGGCGGTAGGGACTGGGGGCGCGGCGTGGGCTGTTTCTGGCCCGGGTTGCTGGCTACCTGGGTGGGCTCAGCCCGCGGAGAGACCCAGCGCTGCCAGGTCTGATGTGCACTCATTTCCGTGCACGTGTCATACGTGAAAATAAGGACTCTCTCTTTCAGAAGTGGAACTGCAAGTCCCAGGGCGGGGTGCCATGTGGAGGAGTGTCCAGAAGCCGCAGGAATCCCAGCAAGTTTGAAAAACCGGCTATTTCCTATGCACCTGACTGCGAACCCTTTGACAAAAGAAACGCTTTTCCGCTGGGCTGCCCGAGCAAATGCCAAGGACCTGGGACTCCCATGTGGACTCCAATGTGCTCGTGATAAGATTCCACTTCCCAAAGTCTAGTTCTGATTCCCAGATTCTGAAAATAATGAATCTAAAAGTCCAAGATGGTGAATGTGTCCCCCCTTCCTCCCTTCCGCCCTCTCCACCTCCCCACACCCCGTCCTTCCCTCCCTCCTTCCCTCCATCCTTACCTTCTCTTGGAAGAGGGTCCCAATTTGGCCAAATGCCTCCTGGGAGCCCGATTCGGGCCCACACCCAGGACCCAGGAGGTCTGGGGTCTCTCCGCTGCGGCCGGCAGGTGGTGGATGCCCTGAAGTCCGTCTAGTAGGCAGGGTTCCCGCAGGACGCTACTGGGTACAGCCACCTCATGGACACCAGCAGATCTTCATAACCAGGGGAAAACAGGAGTGGCCTTTTCCTATTCCCAGGGTGTGTTTGTCCTGTGTTTGTCCCATGACTCACATATCCCCAAATTACCAGGCAGCCGACCAGGCCCGAGAGGGCTCCAGTGGGTGGAGAGCTGACCTGGTATCACCATCCCCAGTTCCAATGCCACCAGCTTCCTGGAAGCCAGGCTTCCCTGTGGTCCGACCTTAGAGGCCGGGGTTCTAGGCCTGGACTCCTGATCCCGCAGTGTTCTCCGAGGTCTTCCTCACCACTGCCGGCCACCCACCTCCCAGCCTCCAGCTGTGGGCCCAGCCCCTCCCTTCTGCCCTCAGCAAAGCCACCCGCCTCCCCTGTTCTGAGGGAAACCACTCAGGGTCACAAAGCCAAGACCGCCAAGGTCAGGGCCTGGAGTCTCAGAGGCAGACAAAACATAAACACGTCTTGTCTCCTCTGTAGGCCTCAGTTTTCCACTTTTAAAACAGGAAAATGTTGACCATGGTGGTTCTTAACTTCCCTCCCAGCATAGCACAGAGGCTGGGAACATCAACTCGAGGCCCGGAATGGGAAGGTTTATATTCCAGGCCCACTACTGATGAGTTGCAGGGCCTCAGTCCATCTGGGCCTCTTCTTCCTCATATGTGAAGTGGACGCTCGCTACAAGCATGGAATGAAGACATGTAAAACACGTACAGCAGTGCCCCACACAGACGGCCTGATGTGTGCATGCTGGTTAAATTAATAACAAAAAGAATATCACGTAAATTCCTAACGTTTCCATCGTAAGAATTCAGGCTTAGCAAGAGGCAGCGGCCCTCCATCCAACCCTAGAGCCCTTACTCAGCAGCTTTCCGGGTCGCGCTCCTCTCTGGGGGCAC
>JAQQAC010015117.1:0-25623 GCA_029783875.1 Phataginus tricuspis | reverse complement strand
CCATCACCACCATCACCACCTCTACCACATTCACCACACCACCACCATTACCACAACTGCCAACACCACCATCATCACCACCACTACCACCACCACCATCATCACCACCACTACCACCACCACCATCATCACCATCACTACCACCACCACCATCACCAGCACCATCACCACCACCTCTACCATCAGCACCATCACCATCATCACCACAATTGCCACCATCACCATCATCATCATAATCACCATCATCACACCACCATTGCCACCACCATCACCACCATCACCACCTCTACCACATTCACCACACCACCACCATTACCACCAGCACCAACACCATTACCATCACTACCACCACTACCATCACCACCACCCACCATCAACAACACTACCACCATCACCACACCACCACCATTGCCACCACTGCTGCTACCACCACCAGCACCATCATCACCCCTCTATCACCAGCACCATCACCATCATCACCACCACCACCATCACCACCATCAACATCTTCCTCACTAACCTCCTCCAAATAGTGTTTGCTGAGTGTTGTGTTAGATGCCAGAGAATGAGCTGAGGGTGAGGGGTAATATATAGGAAAGAAGAAACACTGAGAAGTACTAACCTTCAAAGAAAGAAGGCAGCTCCCCCTTGGGAGAAGTGACAGTGACACAGAGTGTGTGTGGGTATATACTGCAGGTCATGAAAGCAGCTGAATAAGATGCTGGCTTATTAACCAACTATATTTAGCCTGCAGGAACTTCTGTTTTTTGATGGGATAAAAACAAGCTAAACTCAGTGAGGACAAATATTAGAAATAAGAGCAAAATCCATGAAAATAAGCAGTTTGAAAGACATCAAGTCTTTTTTTGAGTTAAGAAATCACAGTAGACCATAAGTTGCTTTGAGTTGTTAATATAATACTATTTGTTTAAAATTATATTGGTGGTTTATGAATGTGAGAAATATCCAGAAAATACTCATGAAAGATGCAATTGTCAGTTATAGTTATTTGATTTTTTAATGTTTAGTTATTTGGCTGAGTGTGGGAAGTGTTTAAGAAGGCCAGTTCCTACTGACCCAGGAAGAAACAGAAAATCTCAACAGACCAATTACCAGCAATGAAATTGAACTGGTAATCAAAATCCTACCTAAGAACAAAACGCCTGTACCAGATGGCTTCACCACTGAATTTTATGAAACATTTAGTGAAGACATAATACCCACCCTCCTTAAAGTTTTCCAAGGAGTAGAAGAAGAGGGAATATTTCCAAACTCATTCTATGAGGCCAGCATCACTCTAATAGCAAAACCGGGCAAAGACACCACAAAAAAAGAAAACTACACAGATATCCCTGATGAATATAGATGCAAAAATACTCAACAAAATATTAGCAAACCGAATTCAAAAATAATCAAAAGGATCATCCGTCATGATCAAGTAGGATTTATTCCAGGGATGCAAGGATGGTACAACATTCGAAAATCCATCAACATCATCCACCACATCAACAAAAAGAAGGACAAAAACCACATGATCATCTACATAGATGCTGAAAAAGCATTTGACAAAATTCAACATCCATTCATGATAAAAACTCTCAACAAAATGGGTATAGAGGGCAAGTACCTCAACATAATAAAGGCCATATATGGCAAACCCACAGCCAACATTATACTTAACAGTGAGAAGCTGAAAGCTTTTCCTTGAAGATCGGGAACAAGACAAGGATGCCCACTCTCCCACTTCTATTCAACATAGTACTGGAGGTCGTAGCCATGGCAATTAGACAAAACAAAGAAATAAAAGGCATCCAGATTAGCAGGGAAGAAGTTAAACTGTCCCTGTTTGCAGATGACATGATATTGTATCTGAAAAACCCTAAAGAATCCACTCCAAAACTACTAGATCTAATATCTGAATTCAGCAAAGTTGTGGGATACAAAATTAATATGCAGAAATCTGTGGCATTCCTATACACTAAAAATGACTTAGCAGAGAGAGAAATCAGGAAAACCGTTCCATTCACAGTTGCATCAAAAAGAATAAAATACTTAGGAATAAACCTAACCAAGGAAGCAAAAGACTCGAGAGAAATTAAAGAAGATACCAATAAATGGAAATACATCCCGTGCTCATGGATAGGAAGAATTAATATTGTCAAAATGGCCATCCTACCTAAAGCAATCTACAGATTCAATGCAATTCCTATCAAAATACCAACAGCATTTTTCAACGAACTAGAGAAAATCATTCTAAAATTCATATGGAACCACAGAAGACCCTGAATAGCCAAAGCAATCCTGAGAAGGAAGAATAAATCTGGGGGTATTATGTTCCCCAACTTCAAGCTCTACTACAAAGCCACAGTACTCAAGACAATTTGGTACTGGCACAGGAACAGACTCATATACCAATGAAACAGACTAGAGAGCCCTGATATAAATCCAACCATATATGGTCAATTAATATAAGATAAAGAAGCCATGGACATACAATGGGGAAATGACAGCCTCTTCAACAGCTGGTGTTGGCAATACTGGACAGTTACAAGCAAGAGAATGAAACTGGATTATTGTTTAACCCCATACACAAAAGTAAACTCGAAATGGATGAAGGACCTGAATGTAAGTCATGAAACCATAAAACTCTTAGAAGACAACAAAGGCAAAAATCTCCTGAATATAAGCATGAGCAACTTCTTCCTGAACGCATCTCCTCGAGCAAGGGAAACAAAAGTAAAAATGAACTCATGGGACTACATCAAACTAAAAACTTTCTGTATGGCAAAGGACACCATCAACAGAACAAAAAGGCATCCTACGGTATGGAAGAATATATTTGTAAATGACATATCCAACAAGGGGTTAACATCCAAAATATATAAAGAACTTACACGCTTCAACACCCAAAAAGCAAATAACTGGATTAAAAAATGGGCAGAGGATATGAAGAGACAGTTCTCCGAAGAAGAAATTCAGATGACCAACAGACACATAAAAAGACACTCCACATCACTAATCATCAGAGAAACGCAAATTAAAACCACAATGAGATATCACCTCACACCAGTAAGGATGGCCACCATCCAAAAGACTAAGAACAACAAATGCTGGCGAGGATGTGGAGAAAGGGAAACCCTCCTACACTGCTGGTGGGAATGTAAGCTAGTTCAACCATTGTGGAAAACAATATGGAGGTTCCTCAAAAAACTAGAAATAGAAATACTATTTGACCCGAGAATCCCATTCCTTGGAATTTACCCAAAGAATACTTCTCAGATTCAAAAAGATGTATGCACTCCTATGTTTATTGCAGCACTTTTTACAATAGCCAAGATATGGAAGCAACCTAAGTGTCCAACAGTAGATGAATGGATAAAGAAGAGGTGGTACATATACACAATGGAATAGTATTCAGCCATAAGAAGGAAACAGATCCTGCCATTTGCAACAACATGGATGGAGCTGGAGGATATTATGCTCAGTGAAATAAGCCAGGCGGAGAAAGACAAGTGCCAAATGATTTCCCTCATTTGTGGAGTATAACAACGCAGCAAAACGGAAGGAACAAAATAGCAGCAGACTCAGAGACTCCAAGAAGGAACTAGTGGTTACCAAAGGGAAGGGGTGTGGGAGGGTGGATCGGGAGGGAGTGAGAAGGGGATTATGGGGTATTATGTTTAGTACACATAGTGTGGGGGATCACGGGGGGAAAACAGTGTAGCACAGAGAAGGCAAAGAATGAATCTGTGGCATCTTACTACACTGATGGACAGTGACTGCATTGGGGTATGGGTGGGGACTTGATAATGTGGGTGAATGTAGTAATCACATTGTTTTTTCATGTGAAACCTTCATAAGGGTGTATATCAATAATACCTTAATAAAAAATAAAAAATAAAAAATAAGAAAAAGAAGACCAGTTCCTTTTTAGTAAGAAATCTCTTCTTCTCCACTCACTGAGCCAAAAGCTCTGGCTTACCCCTAGCTGGGTGACTCTTCCTGCATGGATAACTAGCACTGGTTAAAAGGAAGAGAATTCCTTGTCTCCACATGGTAGCTGAAGGGCATTCTCTTGGCTGGTGACTGTGTGACTAGGAGCTACAAATATAGTTCAGGTATGCCTGGGATCTTTCTGAATTGAGGTTTAAACTGGTGGAGATACAATAACATTGGATTTGGTTTTCCAAAGTCACCAAAGAGTCTATGTATAGTTGAGTTGAAATACCATCTCTGCCTATAGCTTGTGTTTCAGTTACATGTGGATTATAGAGACTTTTGTGAAATATCCTGGACACTGCCCTATAGTTTTTAATGTCATTTTTTTCTTTAGAAATAATAGTTCCCAATTCCAAATAGCTGACTTTTGAATGAACTTTCAGAATGCACTCCATCTGTACATCATTTGAGGGCCATATGCCCTTGGCAAGAGCCAGACTTTTCTCCTGGTGCCATGTCCTTTCCTCAGCAGAGACGTGCTGGATACTGTAAGCTATGAAGTCCGTCAGGCCTTCCTTTCTCAGGTCTTCATATCTCTCCCTCCTTCTCGTACCTCCCCTTCCCCAAGTTCATCACACGTTAGCACAAATGAATCTACATTTTTAATTCTATGCTTTTCTCCCATTCGTTGCTTATATATTTCTCATTTCTACTGACACCTTTCCTTGGGATTAATTTATTCAGGGACCTCCTGACAAGTCTCGTTTTTCTACTTTCTGCCACGTATGTCCTAGGCCCTGCTCCAGAACTTCATCTTTTCAGTGCTGATAGGATAGAGTTCTGACTACTGGTCCCCAGGGTCTGCATTCCAGACCCCACGCGCCTCACCTCTCTGCTGCTCCAGTAAGGCAGCTAGGCTCTGGGCAGTGTGGTGCAACCCCCTGCCTCAGCTCCTTTGCTGCCTCCTGCAGCCTTCCCACCCTCCCCAGCTTTGGCAGTCATCACCAGTCGCCTGGATTTTCTGTGGGAGCCACTCATTGGGCTGTAGTAGGACTATCTCCCCAGCTGGAGGGTGAATCCCTCCAGCTCAGGAACTGTCTCAGTCTGCTGGGTTCCCTGGCATCCCCCTCACAACATAAGATGGTGTGACAAGGATGTTCTTGGAGTAAGTTTAAATGATAAGAACATCACCTGCTGTTGGGAGGACTCTCCTGGAACCTGAGGGTGATTATCTCTGGAGCAGCTTTTAACACAGACACAAGGTGACTGTGCCCAGTCCTGGATTTCTCCTGGGATGCCCGTCATCAGCCACCTCCTTTTCTGGGTGACTGGGTAATGGCCTTGTCCAGAGGTAGGGCTTTAGACCTAATAATGACCACTAAGGATTTAGTGTTTTCCTGCTTTATGAAACCATAAAAATATCTTCGAGCTGTAGCTTTCTTTTTAAGGAAGCTCTTGGCAAAGAAAAGAGCAGCATCACTTAATTGTAACAAGTTCACCTTTTTCTTTTTTTTTAAATAGCATGTAACTTTCAGTTCTGAAATTGAACGATTACAGGGTTGCCAATTGTTTGATCCCTAGATCTGTGCTCTGTATAACACCTTTCTGCTGGTTTGTTTTCTTTGTAATGCCCTTTTTACAGAGGCTTGTCTCTCATTTTCTGTCTCCCTAGTAAACTATCTGGAGACAGTCTAGCATATTTCAAACAGCTGAGCTGCTTGCATTCTGTCTTCTCTGGATAAACTCTTCTAAATTCTTTGGAACCTTCTCTTTGGGAACATGAAAAAGGGACTCATGTAGTTATAAAAAGAAAGTAGAGATCATCCAGCTATAAAATTGCCTCTTAACATTAGCTTCTGTTTTGTCTACCATTCATTTTCTATGCCTCCTTTTCTAAAGTTTGTCCAGCAATTTGAACCTGGTAATTTTAGTTCTGTGGTTTCTATTGGCTCCCAAACCCTTACCCAGTGGTTAAAAATATAAACTGCGAACCTGTCTCGATGGGTGTGTGAGCAGGCAGGGGCTGAGGACTTAGTGCACTGCTGTCATAGGAGCACTCTGAGCTCGGCTGCCCTGCTTACCAGGACTGTGTGTGTGTGGCTGGGGCTTGCAGAGGGCAGACCACGGCATTTGGCAGTTTAGAGCTTTATTTAAAAAATGCATATATCTTTCTTTCCATGATTTATTCCACACTGAAATGAGCATGGCTTTTGAGGGTTGGAGTCACTGTCATTTGCGAGCCATGTATCTTTAGTCAAGTAACATTATCCTGCTCAGCCTTAATATCTTCCTCTGTAAAACTGAGCATAGTGATTCCTGCCAAAAATGAGGGGGGAAAAAACATACATAAGCAGCTGGCAAAGCACGAAGCACGGAAGCACCTAGCGACTGTCACTTCTTTTGCCTTTGGGCTCCCTGAGGGGGAAGAGTCGCTTGGGGAGAAAAGAAAAAGGGACGAATACACGACCTTGTCAGCTCTGTGCCGGGCACCATCTGAACCCTGAGTGGGCATTCTGGGCGGTCAAAGAATTAAATCTAAACCTCCCTTTGAATGTGAGCTAACTGGAGAGGAGCAGGCCATTTCAGAGGAAATGTAATGCTTGGGTGACCATCCTAAGACCAGTGACCAGGCCTGGCTAAGATGGAGCAAAGTGAAGTGCTAGAGTGAATGCACATAGCTATTTCTTCTTTTTTAAAATATTCTTTTTATTGAAGTACAGTTGATATACAATATTATGTTGGCTCCAAGAATGTGATGTGAATTGGTAATTATTTACATTATTAAATGCTTATCCCACCTAGTGTAGAGAACTATCAACTACCTTCTCCATGCTGTACTTTCATCCCCATAACTAATTTATGTTATGATTGAGATTTTGTGCCTCATTATCCCCTTCACTTACTTTATCCACCCATCCTAACTCCCTCCCCCATGGTAATCACCAGTCAGTTCTCAGTATGTGAGTGTATTGCTGTTTGTTTGTTTTGGTTTTAGATTCCACATATAAGTGAAATCATATGGTATTTGTTTTTCTCCTGGCATATTTCACTTAGCCTAATACCCTCAAGGTCCCTCTATGTTGTCAGAAATGGCAGAGTTTCTTTCTATCTTATGGCTGAATAATATTTCATTGTTTATATGTAGTACATCTTCTTTAACCATTCGTCTTTTGATGGACACGTTGGTGGATTCCATATCTTGACTATTGTAACAAATGTGGCAATAAGCACATAGGTGCATATATCTTCTCAAATCAGAGATTTTTGTTTTCTTCTCGTAAATTCCTAGAAGTGGAGTTACTAGATCCTACAGTATTTCTATTTTTAGTTAACTGAGGGACCTCCGTGCTGTTTTCCACAGTGGCTGCACCAGTTTACATTCCCACCAACACTGTAGGAGGGTTCCCATTTCTCTACATTCTCATCAACACTTTTTATTTCTTGTCTTTGGATAGTGGCCATTCTGTCTGGTATGAGGTGATATTCCATTATGGTTTTCATTTGCATTTCCTTGATGAACAATGTGGAGCATCTTTAGATGTGCCTGTTGGCCATCTGTATGTCTTCCTTGGAAAAATGTCTGTTCAGGTCCTTCACGCATTTTCAATCAGGTGGTTTTTTTTTTTGGTGTTCAGGCATATGAGCTCTTTATATAATTTTGGATGTTAACCCATTATCAGATAAATTTTTCATGAATATTCTCCCATACTGTAGGTTGCCTTTCATTCTGTTGATGGTTTCCTTTGCTGTACAGAAGATTTTAGTTTGATGTAGTCCCACTAGTATGTTTTTGCTTTTGTTTCCCTTGCCCGGGGGGATGTGTCTAGAATAACATTACTCATGCTGATGTTCGAGAGTATTATTTTGTTTTTTGATTTGTTTTGATTTGTTTGTTTTATTTTTATTCTTATTTTTGTATCATTAATGTACAATTACATGAGCAACATTATGGTTACTAGACTCCCCCCATTGTCAAGTCCCCACCACACACCCCATTACAGTCACTGTCCATCAGTGTAGTAAGATGCTATAGAATCACTACTTGTCTTCTCTGTGTTGCCCAGCCCTCCCCGTGCCCCCTGCTACATTATGTGTGGAATCGTAATGCCCATTTTTCCCCCTTATCCCTCCCTTCCCACTCATCCTCCTCAGTCCCTTCCCCTTGGGTAACTATGGACTAATTCTTGGGTCCCGTGAGTCTGCTGCCGTTTTGTTCCTTCAGTTTTTTTCTTTGTTCTTATACTCCACATGTGAGTGAAATCATTTGGTTCTTGTCTTTCTCTGCCTGACTTATTTCACTGAGCATAATACCCTCTAGCTCCATCCATGCTGTTGCAAATGGTAGGATTTGTTTTCTTCTTATGGCTGGATAATATTCCATTGTGTTTATGTATCACATCTTCCTAATCCATTCATCTACTGATGGACACTTAGGTTCCATTTCTTGGCTATTGTAAATAGTGCTGCAATAAACATACGGGTGCATCTGTCTTTTTCAAACTGGGCTGCTGCATTCTTAGGGTAAATTCCTAGGAGAGGAATTGCTGGGTCAAATGGTATTTCGATTTTGAGTTTTTTGAGGAACCTCCATACTGCTTTCCACAATGGTTGAACTAGTTTACATTCCCACCAGCAGTGTAGGAGGGTTCCCCTTTCTCTGCATCCTCACCAACATTTGTTGTTGTTTGTCTTTTAGATGGTGGCCATACTAACTGGTGTGAGGTGATAGCTCATTGTGGTTTTAATTTGCATTTCTCTGATGATTAGCGATGTGGAGCATCTTTTCATGTGCCTGTTGGCCATCTGAATTTCTTCTTTGGAGAAGTGTCTGTTCAGACCCTCTGCCCATTTTTTAATTAGATTATTTGCTTTAGTTTCTTGAGGCATGTGAGCTCTTTATATATTTTGGATGTCAACCCCTTATCGGATATATCATTTATGAATATATTCTCCTGTACTGTAGGATGCTTTTTGTTCTATTGATGGTGTCCTTTGCTGTACAGAAACTTTTCAGCTTGATATAGTATCACTTGTTCATTTTTGCTTTTGTTTCTCTTACCCAGGGAGATATGTTCATGAAGAAGTTGCTCATGTTTATGTCCAAGAGAGTTTTACCTATGTTTTTTCTAAGAGTTTTATGGTTTCATGACTTACATTCAGGTCTTTGATCCATTTTGAATTTACTTCTGTGTATGGGGTTAGACAGTAGTCCAGTTTCATTCTCTTACATGTAACTGTCCAGTTTTGCCACTACTAGCTGTTGAAGAGGCTATTTCCCCCCTGTATATACATGACTCCTTTATTGTATATTAATTGACCATATATGTTTGGGTTAATATCTGGACTCTCTATTCTGTTCCTCTGGTCGGTGGGTCTGTTCTTCTGACAGTACCAAATTGTCTTGATTACTGTGGCTTTGTAGTAGAGCTTGAAGTTGTGAAGGGAGATCCCCCCTGCTTTATTCTTCCTTCTAAGGATTGCTTTGGCTATTTGGGGTCTTTTGTGGGTCCATATGAATTTTAGAACTATTTGTTCCAGTTGGTTGAAGAATCCGGTTGGTATTTTGATAGGGATTGCATTGAATCTTTAGATTGCTTTAGGTATGATGGTCATTTTGACAATATTAATTCTTCCTACCCAAGAGCATGGGATAAATTTCCATTTGGCAGTGTCCTCTTTAATTTCTCCTAAGAGTGTCTTGTAGTCTTCTGGCTATAGGTCTTTGACTTCCATGGTTAGGTTTATACCTACGTATTTTATTCTTTTTGATGCAAAGGTGATTGGAATTGTTTACTGATTTCTCTTTTTGCTAGTTCATCATATGTGTATTGGAAAGCAACAGATTTCTGTGTGTTAATTTTGTATCCTGCAACTTTGCTGAATTCAGATATTACTTCTAGTAGTTTTGGAGTGGAGTCTTTATGGTTTTTTATGTACAATATTATGTCATCTGCAAATAGTGACAGTTTGACTTCTTCTTTACCAATCTGGATGCCTTTTATTTCTTTGTTTTGTCTGTGTGCCATGGCTAGGACCTCCAGTACTATGTTGAATCAAAGTGGGGAGAGTGGGCATCCCTGTCTTGTTCCTGATCTTATGGGAAAAGCTTTCAGCTTCTCACTGTTAAGTATGATGTTGGCTGTCAGTTTGTCATATATGGCCTTTATTATGTTGAGGAACTTGCCCTCTATACCCATTTTGTTGAGAGTTTTTATCATGAATGGATGTCGAGTTTTGTCAAATACTTTTTCACCATCTATGGATATGATCATGTGGTTTTTGTCCTTCTTTTTGTTGATGTGGTGGAAGATGTTGATGAATTTTCGAATGTTGTACCATCCTTGCATCCCTGGGATGAATCTCACGTGATCATGGTGTATGATCCCCTTGATGTATATTTGAATTTGGTTTGCTAATATTTTGTTGAGTATTTTTGCATCTATATTCATCAGGGATATCTGTGTAGTTTTCTTTTTTTATGGTGTCTTTGCCTGGTTTTGGGTTAGAGTGATGCTGGCTTCATAGAATGAGATTGGAAGTTTTCCCTCCTCTTCTATTTTTTGAAAAACTTTAAGGAGAATGGGTGTTATGTCTTCTCTAAATGTCTGATAAAATTCAGTGGTGAATCCATCTGGTCCAGGGATTTTGTTCTTGGGTAGTTTTTTGATTACCAATTCAATTTCGCTGCTAGTAATTGGTCTGTTTAGATTTTCTGTTTCTTCCTTGGTGAGTCTTGGAATGTTGTATTTTTCTAGGAAGTTGTCCATTTCTGCTGGGTTATTCAGCTTGTTAGCATATAGATTATCATAATATTCTCTAATTTTTTGGATATCTGTGGTGTCCATAGTGATTTTTCCTTTCTCATTTCCAATTCTGTTTATGTTTGTAGATTCTCTTTTTCTCTTAATAACTCTGGCTAGGGGTTTATCTATACTGTTTATTTTCTCAAAGAACCTGCTCTTGGTTTCATTGATTTTTTCTATTGTTTTGTTCTCCTCAATTTTATTT
Organism: Phataginus tricuspis; assembly: GCA_029783875.1. Taxonomy (NCBI): domain Eukaryota; kingdom Metazoa; phylum Chordata; class Mammalia; order Pholidota; family Manidae; genus Phataginus; species Phataginus tricuspis. The sequence continues at coordinate 14,676 of JAQQAC010015117.1, read as the reverse complement.
ATTTCTCCTCTGATCTTTATTATTTCCCTACTTCTGCTGACTTTGGGCCTCATTTGTTCTTCTTTTTTCAGTTTCAATAATTGTGACTTTAGACTACTCATTTGGGATTGTTCTTCCTTCTTTAAATAGGCCTGGATTGCTATATATTTTCCTCTTAGAACTGCCTTCGCTGCGTCCCACAGAAGTTGGGCTTTCTGTTGTTGTTGTCATTTGTCTCCATATATTGCTTGATCTGTGTTTTAATTTGGTCTGTGATCTATTGATTATTTAGGAGCATGTTGTTAAGCCACCACGTGTTTGTGAGCCTTTTTGTTTTCTTTGTATAATTTATTTCTAGTTTTGTGACCTCTGTGATCTGAGAAGTTGGTTGGTAGAATTTCAATATCTTTTAATTTACTGAGGCTCTTCTTTTGGCCTAGTATGTGGTCTATTCTGGAAAATGTTCCATGTGCACTTGAGATGAATATGTATCCTGCTGCTTTTGGGTCTAGAGTTCTTTGATGTCTGTTAGGTCCATCTGTTCTAGTGTGTTGTGCCTCTGTGTCTTTACTTATCTTCTGTCTGGTTGATCTGACCTTTGGAGTGAGTGGTGTGTTGAAGTCTCCTGAAATGAATGCATTGCTGTCTATTTCCTCCTTTAGTTTGTTAGTATTTGTTTCACATATGTCGGTGCTCCTGTGTTGGGTGCATAGATACTTATAATAGTTATATCCTCTTGTTGGACTGGCCCCTTTATCATTATGTAATGTCCTTCTTTATCTCTTATTACTTTCTTTATTTTGAAGTCTATTTTGTCTGATACAAGTACTGCAACACCTGCTTTTTTCTCCTTGTTGTTTGCATGAAATATCTTTTTCCATCCCTTCACTTTTAGTCTGTGTATGTCTTTGGGTTTGAAGTGAGTCTCTTGTAAGCAACTTAAAGATGGGTCTTGTTTTTTTATCCATTCAGTAACTCTGTGTCTTTTGATTGGTGCATTCAGTCCATTTCCACTTAGGGTGATTATCGATAGATATGTACTTATTGCCATTGCTGGCTTTGGATTTGTGGTTACCAAAGGTTCAAGGGTTGCTTTTTTACTATCTAACCATCTAACTTTAACTCACTTACTGCACTATTATAAACACAGTGTGATGATTCTTTATTTCTCTCCCTTCTTTTTCTTCCTCCTCCACTCTTTATATGTTAGGTGTCTTACCTGTACTCTTTTATGTTTCCCTTGACTGCTTTTGTGGATAGCTGATTTTATTTTTTGCCTTTATTTAGTATTTGGTTGGTCTGCTTTCTGTGGTGTGATTTTATTTTCTCTGGTGATATCTATTTAGCCTTAGGAGTACTTCCATCTCGAGCAGTCCCTTTAAAATATAGTGTAGTATTGGTTTGTGGGAGGCAAATTACCTCAACTTTTGCTTATCTGGAAATTGTTTAATCCCTCCTTCAAATTTAAATAATAATCTTGCTGGATGCAGTATTGTTTGTTCAAGGCCCTTCTGTTTCATTGCATTAAATATATCATGCCATTCTCTTCTGGCCTGTAAGGTTTCTGTTGAGAAGTGTGATGATAGCCTGATGGGTTTTCCTTTGTAGGTGATCTTTTCTCTCTCTCTAGCTGCCTTTAATACCTTGTCCTTGTCTTTGATCTTTGCCATTTTAATTATTATATGTCTTGGTGTTGTCCTCCTTGGGTCCCTTGTGTTGCAAGATCTGTGGGCTTCATTGGTCTGAGAGACTATTTCCTTCCCCAGCTTGTGGAAGGATTCAGCAATTATTTCTTCAAAGACACTTTCTATCGCTTTTCCTCTCTCTTCTTCTGGTACCCTTGTTTCGCGAATATTGTTCTGTTTGGATTGGTCCCACAGTTCTCTTATATTCTTTCATTCCTAGAGATCTTTTTATCTCTCTGTGCCTCAGCTTCTCTGTATTCCTGTTCTCTGTTTCTATTCCATTAACAGTCTCTTGCACCTCATCCAGTCTGCTCTTAAGTCCTTCTACTGATTGTTTCATTTCTTTTATCTCCCTCTGGACTTCCCTTAGCTCTTGCATATTTCTCTACAGGTTCATCAGCATGGTTATGACTTTTATTTTGCTTTTTTTTTCAGGAAGATTGTTAATATTTATCTCTCCATGCCCTCTCTCTGGCACTGAGTGATTTTGTACTGGACAATTTTTTGCTGCCTTTTTATGGGGATAGAAGTGATCACCAGCAAGTGGTGCGTGTGTCAGCTGGGAGAACAAAGTCCCTTCTTGCCTGCTGGTCACATTGGCCTTCTCTGCTGCCTATGCGGTTAACCGCACACACGGAGCAGTCTCTGGGTTAATCCCCTGAGCTGCCGTGGGCGGGGGGGGGGGGGGCCCCTGGGATAGCCTAGGGCACTGCCGTGGGTCTCAGGCATGTGGCTGTGTTCTCCTGCGAGAATGGCGTCACTTCGTGCCTTCTGGACTTTGCACTGGCTTCCTCTGTCTGTGCCAGATAGCTGCGTGCTGGTGGCAGCCTTTGGGTCTGGCCTGGTTAGCTGCGCCCTGGGAGACGTCACTGTGTGGTTGCTGTGGGCGGGGCTGTTCCGCAGCAATGGCAGGTCAGCTGGTTTGCTTGTATTGCCCACTGGGGGGGGGGGGGGGGGGGAGGAATGAATGGCAGGCTGCTTATTGCCCTGAGGAGCTTCAGAGCTGTGTTGCCACCCAGGGGATTAGGGCACCTGAAGGTCCTTAAGATTCCCAGCCTGCTGGGCTGAGTGTGCCGGGATGATTTTATCCCCCACTTAAACCTTTGTCCCTTCAAAACTTTAAAGGGCCTGCTTTTCTTTTGTCCCAAGGCAGCTGGCTGTGGGGACCTGCTCACAGTCTCCATGTCGGATTTTACTTTTCCGTTTCTCTAATATCCAGTACACCATGCAATGTGTGTCTGTGCTCCTGGTGCAGATTACTAGGGCTGGTTATTTAGCAGCCCTGTGCTTCCACTGCCTCCCCACTCTGATTCTTTTCCTCCCACCGATGAGCTGGGGTGGGGGGAGTGCTCGGGTCCCGCCGGGTCAGAGCTTTGTATCTTACCCTTTTTGTGAGATGCTGAGTTCTCACAGATGTAGATGTAGCCTGGCTGTTGTACTGTATCTTCCGATCTGTTTTTTAGGAATAGTTGTATTTGCTGTATTTTCAAAATGTGTATGGTTTTGGGAGGAGATTTCCACTGCCCTACTCCCGCCACCATCTTGAGCGCCTCCTCTTCAAGAGTTTTTTGCCTGTGTTTTCTTCTAAGGGTTTTATGGTTTCATGTCTTATATTTAGGTCTTTAATACAGTCTTTTGTCACAGACGTCCTCAGGCAGACCACACCCTAAAGCAGTGCACTGCTACTTCATGGCTTTGCTGGTGTAGTTTCATCATTGTTTCCTGGCTTTGCTTTTGCTTTCTTTGGGATTCTTGTCACCTCCACAATTCTGGTATGTCATTGGCCTTAAGAAATGTTATGCTCAGAGTGAAGAGAATTGAACTTGTAAGCACTTACACTATTCTCTGACATCTGGAAGTCCTTTTTGATACCTGCTTTTCCCTCTCCCCAGGTTCTGTCATTGTACTTCTGTGTATTTCTACAACCTGTCCACTCTGCCCACTCTGCCAGTGGCTCATGGCCTCACTTCCTCTTCCCTCAAGCACTGAGACAGCCTGTAACCATCTTCCTGTCCTCCTCTCATTGTTTCCCACAGAGCGCAGTTGATCTGAAGCCCAAGTGGATCACGTAACCCCACACTCTTCAGTTGCTCCCCCACCCACAAGATCTGACGTCTGCACCTGCCTTCTTCATTCTCTTCATCAGCACATCCTGACCACGTCACATTGCTTACAGTTGCCCCCAACACACCATGATCATTGTCATATCTAAGTCTTTGTTTCCTGGTAGTTTATCTCCTTTGGAATCCTGTCCCCTTCTCCCCTCCCTCTTTCATCTGGCTAATCACTGCTTATCCCTTAACACTCAGATTAGTGGCCACATCTTCCAGGAAACCGTCTCGCAGCTCATGCTTCCTCCCACTAGCTAGGCACTTCCTATCATCTCTCATTGGGGGCTGTAATGTCAGTATTACAATCTTTGCCAACTGATTGGTAGCTATCAGCTTATGCTCTCACCCCCAGCAACTCCAGGCTTCTCTGAGAACAGGAACTTACTCATTTTGTTCTCATCAGTGACTAGCACTGTGCCTGGTATTCATAAAGCTTTAATAAATGGATGGGTAGATGGAAGGATTGCTGTAAAATTGATCTCTCCTCATATCCACTCCATGCCAACTCTGGCCCAACAATTCTATATCTTCACTTCTCTTAATTCTGTTTAATTTAGATTAAATTTCAGAGTATGTAGTGGGGGGAAGAAAGTAAAGAACGTGTCTGAGGATAATAGTGCAAGTGCCTTAGGATCTGTCTCCTGATTGATCGTATTATCATGATGAATCATAATTGTCCAAATCCCTCAGAGCTTTCCTTCCAAATGAAGTGATTGACTTGCTCTGTAAACTTCTTGTTGGGGCTTCAGGCTTTGTGGTGGGTCTGATGGCACTCAAGCTTTCCTGCCCACCTGGGCACTTAGATTGTCTTTATCGTTTGGTTCTACTGCCCGGTGAAATAGTAGATAACAAGGACAGAGCTTATCGTAACGCAGGTCTGAGCTGACAAATGCGGTAGCCTTTCAGTGAAAAGGCAAATTCAGAAGAGGCCCCCTTCCCTGGCTAGAATCAGAATGAGCCTCATGCTTGTCTGGCCCCATTGCCAATGGTCAAATGCACTCGACGTGATTTCCATAGCACCCAGACAGCCTGAGTGCCTAATATCTACCTGTCTAGTCACAATATCTGCCTCACTGGAGAGAGAGAGAGCAGGAGTTTGTCACAGGGGCTCATTTCTAAGGCATCAGGAACAAATCTGTTACCAGCTTTCCTTATTCCGGCATAAAAGCTGCAAGCTGCATTGATTTATTATCTTGGTGGTAAATAACAGCGCCTTCTGGTTTTGTTTTTAAAAGGGGTCTTTTCTGAGCCTTTAATGTTGCAGTGAAGAGATGGGAGAAGAAAAGGATTGTGCCTGACCATGGGGATTAGCGGCTTGCTCTAGGTGGAAGGTGTCCACACTTAGTAATGAGCAAGGGGGATCATTTTGGTGATTAGTAATTTTGGCAGCATAACTTCTGTCCCAGATTTGATTAAGCCTCGTACAGACTTCCTCTTCCAGGAGATTATCTTTCAAAAGCACATTTGGTTTCCCTCCCCCTTTGAAGCCCATTAGGAAAATTAAAACATTTAATTTTAGTGATGAATTTCACTGATGCAGATAACTGTTTCCCCAGATTTCTCCCCAAATGTAAGCACAATTGCTACATCAACCAAGGTATCTGTTACTTAACACAGACTGGTGTTAAATTATGTGGAAACTGCAGATTCCTAGTAATACATTACAGAGTAATAAGCCTTATATTGGAAGAAAAATATCTTAATGTTGAACCAAACCGGGGGGACAAATCAAATAGGATGACTGAAAGTAAGCTAATATCCGCAGACTTAGTTCCTCCTACATGAACTGTCACCAAACTCTCAGATTTCCCCTGCTTCATCCCTTAAAGAAGCTGACCCAAAATACTTTGTAATGCACGGCTAGCTAATCCCTGAATAGCTGATAAATTGAAGTGAATGAAAATTGAAAGTGTGGCAGACTCCTTGAGGCTAAAATTACTGTCATCTACAAATTGAAAAAAGTACTCAGGAAAGAACAGAAGATGAGATGGGTTCTGAGTCACAATTAGCATTCTGTCTTTCTCTGGCCAAAGTCAGATTATGATAGCAGTTGTCCTTTTAATTTTAAGAGAAGCCTCAGAGACTTGAAACAAATACACACAGTCTTCAGTCAGCTTTTTCTCCTTCCCTACCTAAATATTAAGTAGTATCTCGTTTCTTGTGGATTTGACTTGTGTTATATTTTAAAAAAGAGGATCACATGAGCCTTGGGCAAAACACATAATGCAGTGTAAAAAGAGGAAATAAGAGCATCGGCTAGGGAGAATTATTTTTCAAACCTTAGAATGTAGAGAAAATGCTTTTATGTTTCATTTGACTGTTCTAAAACCTAAAGATTTCAACTAGGAATTTGCAGTATGACTTCAGATGAGAAAAGGTTTACTTTCGCAAAATGTTCTCAATTGAACATTACGCATTTGTCTGCCCCAGATGGAAGCCACGGCAGGGAGTTTGGGGAATTTATTTGCTAGGACTTAAATAGATAGGTGCTTTTGCTATCCTGAAGATATAAAAGAACGAAAAACTATGTCACAGACATAGTCTCATGAAAATATTCTGAAGTGTATTAGAGTGATTTACTAAAGAAGAATTGGCCAGTTGCCTTAACTACAATGCAACTGAGAAAATTAAAAGTAGAAAAGCTACTTTTTTATCCTCCGTGCATTATTTATCATTACTTCCTCTAAGGCCCAAATTCCTTCTTGACCTTAGTTTTTCTGTGACATTCATGCTGATTTTGAAAGACTGTAAAGAGGAATTTAATTCCCTCAGCCAGAATAGCACACAGCAGGGGAGACTAGGGGAAGGGTACAATGTGATCAGAAGTAGAATGTTTTCTTCCATCAGGATAATTTGACTCAGTATTCTTTTTAAAGAAAAAAAATCAGTTAAATTAACATGGTTATGAGGTCTAGATTCTCCACTGCAGATGGTAGTGAACGCCAAGTCAAAAGGAAATTAAGGGAGGAAAGGCAAAATACAGAATGGTCCACATAATACACATTGTTAGTGGAATTCTTGAAAAAATTAGAACTTCCTGTGAAATGAGCAGAAATGAGAGATGTTAAAGAGAGGAACAGTTGACTCAGGCACAATATTAATTTGATAGTGAGCTACTAAAAAAAAAAAAGATAACTGAAAACACATCAGAAAGAGGCCCTAGTTAGGGGGATAGGGAAGGCTGTCTTGGGGTGGTGAAAGCTTCCTCCGAGGGTCTGTTCCCAGACAGCATTGGTTTTCTCTTCGCCTCATCAGACGTCAGACTGCATGTGACGAGATGGTAATTTTACAAGGGTCCCTTTTAGGAAAAATTTCCCATCATATAGTTTTTTCATAATGGGTCACTGAAGATACGGTACACTTTCTGATTCTATATTTATTTACAACACATCTACATACTCAAGCCTCTCACTTTCAGACAAGTTAATTTTGAAACAGTCTGGATGCCTGAAGAATTGGGTGGACCTCTATGTGTATATGTCCCTGTAACAATACAGTACATCTACTCAAAAAAGACAAAAGGGGATTGCAAGTCCAGAGTCATGGGAATGAGAGACCTAGAGAAATCAAATTGCCTAGGAAGTTGGCAGTATCAAAACATTATGTGTGTGTTCATTTTTTCTTGGAGATTTTCACTCTTGAAATGCCACCGTTTCCCTAGGTCAACAGTTCTCAAACTCTTCCATGTATTACAGTCTGCTGGAGAGCTCCATAAAACCCAGATGCCCCATGGCCAATTTCTGATTCAGCAGATCTGAGTTGGGTCTGAAAATGTACATTTCTAACAAGTTCCCAGGTAGGGCTAGTCCAGAAACCACACTCAGACCCACAGCCTGAGGCATCATGTTCCAGAATTCTGTCTGTGGGCTCAGGCTCATAGATTTTGCAGATTCTTATTGAGCACTTAACCAGCACTTTACCACAAACAGTGCTAGACATAGGGAATGTGAGACATACACTGTCCTGGCCTTTACTGAGAGCAGCCAACCACTCAGCATCCTTCACAAGAAAAGCCCACATTCATCCTCAGCCCACCTGCAAGGATAAGATAAGGACCTGGGTCCTCACTTAGTTTAATGGGTTGGGATAGTTCAAGACACAAAGGGATAAATACTCCCAATTACTCTTGTCCGGAAGACCTCTTTCCGGTCTCCAGCTGACATGTGATAGTGGGTTTTGCAGACTCACCTCTCTTGGATAGCTGGATATTTGTACAGATTTGTAGGCCCTTGGATACTTTCTAGGGCCCATGCCCAGGCCAGGTACACAGTGGAGTTATTTTTCTCCAATATTTAAGAACAGTTGTTTATGACAGAGTCTTTACTCATTCATAATCCTGTTTACTCATATTGCATCCTTTGTCTATTTCTTTAGCTTTTACAGTGTCTACAAAAAATAGGATCACTTTCAACCCATAGCTGTAGCTGATCTTGGGTCTCTTTCATGTAAATTGGATGGCTGTCCTTTAAGTTAACAGTAATTTCTTTATTTTAGACTTCATGACACACCTCATATCTGGAATCCAGAAAGCGTTTTCTAGGTTCCTGAGGACGACCTGGTCTCATATCACTCATCTATGAAATAATATTCTCACAAGAATAATTTCCTTGTCCTCTGTCGCATTGGAACTTTGAGAAGCCATATGAAAATACTGTGAAAAGACAGGTTAATTCCTTGAATCTGAGGTTGAAACCCCAGTAACATCTATGGTAGAGATAATATCTGTGTTTTAGGGTGCACCTGCACCTCCTCTCTCCCCCTGCAGGGGCTTCCTCTTTCTTCCCCTTTTGATATCATTTTGAGCTTCTTTGCTCTGAATGAACCAGTCAGGGCTGAAAATTTTTACACAGGGATTTTATAAATAATGTAATAATTTTTGGAGCCTGAGAAACAAATCAATATGTTGATTTCTCCATTTTCTGAAAATGGATTATTATCCTTTATTTTTTGAGTAGACTATTAAAGATAATGAAACTTCAACTGAAATATATTTTCAAATATATCATCAAATGATACATTCTTTTTTAAGTTTCAGTTTTCTCTTTTGCCTTAGAATTGTTTTAGAAAAGTACCTGGTCAGTATCGACATCAGTATCTTGTCACCTCACCAGGTGAAGGAACAAAAGACACATTTTCTCCTCGTGGTTTGTTTTGCAGCAGACTCACCTGGTGTTCTCCTTAAACAACTTCAGTTTTGGAAAACATTTTTAAGACCTACTGCTTTGTGCCTTGTGCTATCAACACAGTTCCTCACAGAGAATAAAAGATCACCACTGATTGCTTGGAACTGTCTTAATCTATTTTAGAGGAAATGCTCCCCTAATCCAGAGCCCAGCAACATTGTCTTTATGTTTTATGGTGTCCTTGTTCAGCTGTTTATGCACTTAAGAAGCTCAGCTAAATTGTCCATTATGCTGCTATCCTTCTTCTTTTATCATTAGTTCCTTCCTTCAGAATCTTCTAATTTGTTTAAAATAATCTGTGGTAGGAAAAAGATAGTGAAACAACAGCTGGGTGCCACTGCAGGCTGCCCTCCTCTGCTTGAGGTTTTGTCTGTGTTTGGTGACTCATGAGACTGAGACAAGGCCCTGGGGCCGCTGTGACACACACGGATTCATCCAGCAAGACTTTAGTGTTGTTATTTTTTGAAAATCCTTGATAGAGACCCAGAGAGAGTTTGCAGGAACTATATTCATACATTTTAATCAAAGTTTCTGCTGCTGTGCCCACTGGCTTTTCGGACAGCCCAGCTTGTTTTGATGTTTTTCTCAGGGCTGGATAGCTCCCTGTAACTCCGGGGGAAATATTCTCCCAACCTGGGGAAAAAATACCTTTGAAACCGAAAGCAGTCAAAGGGAGAAATAAAGTGGAAGGAACCCGTTTATTGCTTACAAGCAGTCATCCACTTCGGCTCGCCTGTGTCTCTCAAGACCCGGCTGCAAAAAGGGGCCCCACCCAACCTCTCTGGTCCAGATATGCCCTCAGCTCCCCCTTGTAATTTAGCTGTTGATATGGATATTCACGAAGGCCAGGCGAGAGATTCTGGAAATGTTGCGGTTTTACCCACACTACTCCAGAAGTCAAGAAAGAGTTGAGTCAAGGTAGCTGGCAGACACAGGATGGTTGTCTCTGGCTCTTTCTCTGACAGAATGCATAGTTCTGTTACGGGGATTCCTGCAGATGCTTCTAGCCTCTCCTTGGTCTCTCTTTCCCCAGGTAGGTCATTACATCCAGGGTGGCACAGGTATAACCAGGCTTCGATTGCAGTATTAATCAGACTTTACATAGTGAAGCTAGAAAGAAACAAAAAATCAAAAGAGAGAGAAGAAACTCAGAAGAGGGAAAAGTGGAGTGTAGGAAAAGGAAAAGGGGCTTTGAGAAATAAGGAAAGCCCTGGTGAGGCAAATGGGTGAAGGTATGGTGGGGAGAATAAACAGGCAAAAGGATGGAAGGAAGAGGCTGTCCCTTACTGCATGGGGCATGGCCTTTCCTGGAACCAAAAAATAGAAAGCAAATGAAGAAAGACAGAAGGCAGGTATACCGAGAGTATGTGGCGGAGTGTGTGCATTTGTGTGTGTTGAGAGTCCACTTGTGTGTAGCAGAAAGTCCAAGTGACCCACAACCTGCAGCATCACACGGGGTGGGGAGGGGTGATGCCACTTTTTGCATGTTCTGAATTGTGCATTCAGAATTCATGTGTCCCGGGAGCATCCACCCTTCCCAAATGCCACCTGTGCCATAATACCTCCTGAACCACCTGAGTCCACACTGATTTTATTTTTCCTTTTCAAATTGACAGTGTTTATAGTCTCTACAAAGGACTTACCCCCATCATGGAATTATGGCTGGCGAGGGCCCGTCATGTTGGATGTACATGATCAGCCTCTCGACCCGAGGAAGTCCTGCCTCCTGCCTAGTCCTTTCTGCATCCATCAGACCTGCAGACATATTACAAGCTCAGAAAGCACTCGCTGACCACTTGCACTGCAGATTTAGTTTAACTTGGGTCTTTTTAAAACTTTTAAAGCACCTTACATTTAAAATTACTTTAAAAGACCAATTTATTTTTAATCCAGAGGCCTCATTATTTTCAAATGAAAAAGAAGAAGCAAAGCAGAGTGAGTTGGTGGCCTCAAGACTGGTGTTCGTCTTCTCACTGGAATTTTTTATGCTTTTTGTTTTAACATGTTTTTTTAAGTATGAATAAAAAAGAAGAGAAGGCCCTAACCCAGTAATCATGTGTGGGTTTTAGTTGACTTTAAACAGGGAGTTACAGGGCTACCTTGTTGTCTTTGAACAATTAAAACACCCAGAGGAAGAAAGGCAGAATTCAAATTTTGTGCTGTTTGCTCACTGTAGAATATGCCATTTCTTCTCTCACTTAACAATTTTTAAATAATACCATATAAATAAAAACTCTTTGGAGATTTTCTAAGGCAATAATTTGTCTAAATTAAAGATTTTTATTGTAGAAAATGGTTTGGTGTAAAAGATTTTGGACTTCCATATTTGATATCACCAGGTAATTAGAATATGAATGAAGAGGTTAAGTAAGTCAGCCTTGGCTTTTTGTTTCCTCCTGAAGTCAGCTAAGGTATGAAAGAATGTATTCCCCAAGGATGTGTGCGTGCTCACATTCACGTATGCACACCTGTCTGTATGGAGAGAGAGGAAGACAGCAGAATTTTTAAAGTAAACAGAGCAGTCTAGGGTTGTGATTCTTTCTTTCATTTTTTTATTGAACTGTAATTGATAAACAATGTTATATTCGTTTCAGATGTACAACATAGTAATTCAGTGATTATGTATACATTACTAAAGGCTCACTACGGTCAGTGTAGGGCAATAGGACAATGACTCTTAACCCTGGCTGCACACTAAAATTACCTGGGAAGCTTTAAAACTTACAGATGCCTAAGCCCACCTCTTAGGCCTCTGATTTAGTCAGTTTGAGATGAAGCCTAGGCATTGGTATTTGTAAAATGCTCAGGTGATAAAATCTGCAGCAGCCTGTTGAGAAGCACTGCTTGAAAGAATATATGTAGAGTTAGTTCAAAGATTGTAAGCAATGGAACAATATAGAACTCGGCTGTCACTTGTGAATGAGCCCAGTGAGAAATAATGCATGGTTTATAATTGCATGCTACTTATACATGTATTGTTTTATTTGATCTTTATGATACCATTAGGGCGTTTAGGGTGACGATAACCATTTTATAGATGAAGAAACTCGCAAGGAAGGCTATGACTGATCCAGAGTCACACAATTTGCAGGTAAGACCTGGATGCAGCCCAGGACCTCCAACTAGAAGGACAATGCCTGGTGTGCATGTGTTATTAGTCTTCTGAATTACAACCACAAATCTTAAAAAGACTTCTTTAGTGTATTGCTGGTATGTTCCTGATGAAGAATTGAGTTTTGTGGAAAAAGATGATTTACCTTGTTTAATGGGGAGAAATGAAATATTTGAATAGTTACTCTTTCAACCAATGTCTTTCAAAGATTTTTAACCTTAACCTACAGCGAGAAATACATCTTCTATCACTGCCCGTTTGCAAACATGCACATGTACATGCAGAACCCGAACAAGCCTCCTTGTGGTGCTTATCCTTGCTACTTGCACTCTGATATTACCCATTCTGTTTTGTTTCTTTAAATTCTGGTTGCAGCCGTCTACTACACTGACTGCCTAATAGGCTGTGACCCCAGGCTTGAAAAACACTGTACAACTTCCCTTCCTTCTGAAGGCCAGAGAAGGGGTAAAATCATGATTGAGGAGTGAATGGCCTGACTCCAAACAGCATATGAAAAGATCTGCTCTAGGCCAAACAGTGAACACTATTTGGTAGAGTATGCAGGGAATATTATTACAGGTGACCCTTGAACATCGTGAGTGTTAGGACCACCGGCTCCCCCAACACTTCTGTACAGTTGAAAATCTGCATATATCTTTTGACTCCCCCAAAACCAGAAGCCCTACCAATAACAGTCAATTCACATGTATTTTGTATGTTACATGTATTATATACCATTTCCTAGAACAAAACTAGAGAAAAGAAAATATTTTTTCAAATTGTTAGAAATCTCCAAAAGTTTCTAATGTTTTTATTGAAAAATATCCATGCATAAGTGGACCCACACAGATCAAACTGTACTTAGTAGGCTTGGCAGTATGTAGTCAACCATACTTTTAAAACTCTTTTAAGGAAAAATCACACAATAAAGAGTGTAGGTATGATTTTTCAAGGCAGGATCATGGATGTAGTGATCCCTTCAGTTTTTAATGTTGCATTTAAGTCTTGGAAATATGAGATGAGAAATAGGAGTATGAGCATATAGCATTTATAATCTACACATATTTCAGAGGGAATTTGTAGTTTCTTCTAGAAAACATGTTTCCCAGTTGGGGTGTAGAAGGAAGAGAAAACTTGGTCAAGTGATTAAGGTTCTAGCAATTTCTTATGAATTTTATTATCTGACCCACATTTTAAAACTTGTTTGTATCAAAAGAGATGTTACATGTAGAAATATCATTTACATTTTTTTCTAATTGCTTTTTCTTTTTGGTGGGGGTCTGGGTGGCAGTCTAGTCTTGTTTCTCTGGCAAGATTGCGAGGTTTTTGCAAACTGACCTGGGCATGGATGTCTCTTTTTCCCTTACAGTGCTTGGCATACTGTTGGTTACAGAAGATATGCTCTCTGATGGTTCACCTCAGGGAAGCTTGGCTTACATCTAGGTGTCTGATCTGTGGCCTAGAAATGCAGGGGGTTGTGCCAAGGATTATGGGGATGGAGGTGTTTGGTAGTCTTACAACATTTTTCTTCTCCTCCCAAACTTCCATATATCCAGAATTTCCATAACCATCCTCACTTAGCCTCTGCATATATTCACACGTGCACACCAGTAACTACACCCTACACACAGCACATCTGCGGGTCCTAGAGAGAGTGTATCTGCAGAGTGGTGCTGTAAGAAGCAGCTCCCCTCTTAGAGGCAGCATGAGTGTGTGCTCATGAGCTTGCCTGGTGGGAGCAGTGCTCCGAGGAGGGTGAAGGCGGCTCTGGGTTCAGTCCCTTTGTCTGTCCGCCATGCAGCTGACAGTGCCAGCACCATAGGTTCTGGCCACTGCAGATTTAGCTTGTCCTTATTCTAAGCAATATTGTTTAATTTATACCCATTGTGAACCACTGGTTAATGTTGAAATAATAGTGAGGAGATTAAAAAATTATAATCACTTGGCAAGTTTTTATCAATGTTGTCTTGCTCAGGTCTGTGTGTTTCATTAGTCTGATAGATATTTCTGGCTTTTCAAAATTTAGTGTTGAAGAAGGAAAGTATGTTGATAATTGCATTCTGGTTAATTTTATATTTATGGAAAATAAAGATTATCCACACCTAGAAAGATACTTGAAAACAATGGCACAAAACATAAGTATTACAAAAAGAAACCTATTGATTATCAAAGCTGGAAATACAAAAATTATAAACAGTAAAAGAAATTGCTAATTGTTAAAAATCATAAAACAATTGCACTTCACAGTTGTTTTTTATTATATTGTTTGTTAAGATATAATTCACATATCATAAAATTTCCATTTAAAAGTGTACAGGTCAGTAGTTTTTCGAATATTTACAAAGTTGTGCAACCATCACCATGATCTAAATTTAGAACATTTTTGTTACTCCAAAAAGAAACCTTGTACCCGTTAAGAGTCATCCCCATTTTCTCCCAAGCTCCCAGCTCTAGACAACCACGTATCTACTCTGTCTGTATGGAGTTGCCTCGTTTGGACATTTCATGTATATGGAGCCGTACAATATTTGGTCTTTTGTGATAGGCTTCTTTCACTGAGCATGATGTTTTTCAAGTTTCATCCACATGGTAGCATTTATCAGTAC
>JAQQAC010015096.1:0-16039 GCA_029783875.1 Phataginus tricuspis | reverse complement strand
CCATAATCACGAGAGTATCATGCAAGCACATGGATTGTAGGTTTGTGCTTCCTGAGCAGATCTCCGGAGTTAGGTATTCAGCAGTCCCAGGTCTCCACACCCTCCTTGCTCCCTTTCTCCTCCTCCCGTCAGTGAGCTGGGCTGGCGGAAGGGCTTGGGTCCCGCAATGCCACAGCTTTGGTATGTTACCCTGTTCTGGAGGTCTGCTCTTTTCTCTAGGTGTGTGCAGCCTGGCGCAATTCTCTTTCCTGTTGCTCTTTCAGGATTAGTTGTATTAATTATATTTTCATGTTATATGTGGTTTTAGGAGGAAGCCTGTGTCTCACCTCTCATGCTGCCATCTTTAATCCCCTCTCTAGATGCATTTCTCTTACACTAATTAAATAATTAAATCACTTGCTCCAGAATGTTGAAATGCCAAATGTCCGGTTTCTCTGTTTCCACAGACTTCATACTCGTGACAGCCAACAATTGTTCTAAGTGTTTGACATTCAGAAACTGGAGAGAATAGATCAGTTCTGTGGCAAGTTAGTTTGCATTTTAAGTAGCTGTGAGTGAAGAGAGAGGAAGGTCATGTGTCAATGGTAATTTCTCTCATTTTCTGGGGTTATCTTAAGATTTTTTTGTTTTTCATGAGAAAATAAAAACTAGACTGGTTGTTCTCATCACAACTTTACTTCTTTTATGGTAATCTCTCTGGAAAATGATAGGAATCTGAAGGTCTGTGTATTCAAAAATTATCTATCATATTTATGTTAGAGTCAAATCAGATCTTTATGCTTGTGGTCATGATGCACATTTTGAATAGAATTTGAATCATTGAGTATGGCACTGAATTTTTTTGTGGTGAGAGCTTTACAATATCCCTGCTTATAATGCTTTTTACATGGTAGACTTATCTTTGGAAAATTCATTTCACCTAAAAATATACTATTTATAGTTAGTCCTATTTACTTAAGTTTACAGGGAAGGATTGCTTAGAATATTCAAATTATTAATTGGATCACATATTTTATGTTAGTGAAAGTTTTAATTTCTCTTCACTAGAAATTTTTACTTTATATTTTGACTAGTGTATTTTCTTGAGTTTCATCACAGGTATTTTTTCCTCTGTGGAAAGTGAAAATGATGCTAATAAAATGACCAAAAGGGAGGGAAGGAAGGAGGAACAGTAATAGCAAGTGACAGTAGCAAGGGATTAGGCAAAATAAGCAATTTAGTAAGTCGTGTCTAAATAGCAAGTCACAGGTCAAATCTCATACAGGGACCTCCATGGAAAATTATGCTTTTGTTGCTGTACTGAAATTTTATGGTAATAAGTTTCATCAAAGGTGGGGAAGTTTCCATCCCTTGTCACTGACTTCTTGAGCTAGCAGCAGGTAACTGGTGGAGACTAAGTCTGCATGCTGATGTCATGAGCATATGTAAAAACGGTCATGAAGTGATTACAGAGCAACATCTATGAGCTGGGGCCATCAGGGGATGCTTAGTGGGGCCACCACTGTGGGAGAGCAGGACAATGTGCAATGAGGTAAGGATGTCTAGGGCATCTAGGATAGATGCTGTTTGCGTCTCAATGGCTAAGGCTCTTATCAATTCCCCAGTGCTTTTGGAACTTGATAACATAACTCTGTTGTGGGGTATCAGTTACACTTATGTATTTGTGACAGTTAAAGCTATTGTATTATGAATGTACTTCTTTTTAGAGATTGTTTTCAATTGTTTGCAAGCAAGCATGTTTGTCACTTTCATAAAGACTCCTGGTCAAGGAACCCTCTAAGCATTGTTATTTATTTATGAATGATTTGGGTAGACCTTGTCAGACTATTACAATCAGAATTCTTGTGCGTGGAATGGGAAAATTAAGTAGAATCATTTTTCTTAAGAAACCCTCATAATGGGGATTTCCCTGCTAGCTGAATGTTTGTCAAAACACTTTATTTGGTAATCTCAAAAACACTTACAGAGGTTCAAGACCCTGAATCAATTTGAACAATCTTTACAATAAATCTTTTGTGATTAATATTTTAATGAAAGCTATCATATAAGTTTTCACATCTCAAACAGATTTTTCATAGTATTTTGGCTTATATTAGACATTGACAATCTGTCAGGCTAATGGTAATATGAATTAGCTTAATACCAACATTATTTCTCTGCTAAAAATAGATAAGATTGATGTTAATATGATGCTACTGCCAACCTTGCCTATATTACAATTAGCCTATAATTGATCGTGGTGGGAGCAGTCACACCATGGAATTGCAAATGTCACAAATCCCCGCCTCTGCCTCCCAGCTGGTTGTTAAATATTCACCAGCAGACTATTGAGTACAGCAAAGAGAGCATGGCTTTGAAGTCGGTCAGACTTAGGATAAAATTCTGCTTCTCCCTCTCTCATTCTGGCAAGTTATTACTAAACTTTCTTAAATTTTTCTATTTTCTAATACAAAAAAATAAGAGTATTGCAGAAATTAGCTAATATATAAATTTCTTGGCACAGGTTCTTAATGTACTTTTGAATCCTTTTCTTTTCTCCACTCTCCTGGTAAAATGTCCTAGAATCTGGGGTGGAAATGAATAATAATGGAGGTCAAGATTCTGCCACTGTGGGCAGAGAAGAAAGGGCTAGAATTTGGGCACGAGGAAAGAAGTTTTGTATTAGGGATGACATATCCTATATAGTTACATCCAAGATCTGTCTGGGGGAAGTGAAGAAAAAAATCACTGATGGTAGAAGCCCCTGCATAGCCTTGTAGCATCTCTGTAGAGGTGGGGATAGCCTGAGGTCTTTCCGTTTTAGAGAGCTGTGCTGAATTGGGGTAACAAGCCCAAGCCTGGGGAGTGGGAAACCCATGGGTGGGTAGAGTGAGCCCTAGTACTGGAATAGCAGAATTATCAGAGCCTGGAGTCTCCCAGCAAGGATTACACCGGGTCCAGGTCAAGGCAACCCCTCCTGCAGCCCCATGATTTTAGGCAGTAGAGAAGTGGAGAGATCCTGCAAGACACAGTGTCCCAGATCTGATAGAGGGAAATCAGGACAATTTCCCTCCCCCAACACAATGTCAGAGCAAATGTGGTCTGGCCTGAGCTTCCCATATTAAACAAAATAAAAATAAAACAGAAAAGAATTTTAACTATGGCAAACAAACAGAAACCTGTGTATAAATATTAAATGGAAAAGGGAGAAGGAAACTAATATACGAAATACAAAAAGAACCTACTGTGAAAGAAGACATCACCCAGAAAGCACATTCCTGTTGGTTCATTCACTCTATAGAGAAACGCACTGAACACATGAATTTATTAAAACAAGGGCTCAAAGATAAGATGGTTAAAGAGTAGAATGGGATGAAAAGAGGAATTTCTGGAATGAGAATACAAATTGAGGAGCAAAACAACACTATTGCAGATCCAGTAAATAACTTAGAAGCAGCAAGGAATAGAAAAAACTTAAAACTGAATCTTAGAGATGGAGTAAAGCTTTGAGATAAGTGCAGTGAATGCAAAAAAAAAAGTGACTAAAGGAAAAAAGCAATTACAAAGATTTCTCAAAGAAGAGTTGTGGAGAAGTTGGGGTTCCTATGGCCAGTATACTCACTGAACTTAAACCACCTGATGATGTAACTGGCTGTTGCTAGGCTACCGCTTCCCCACCTTTAGGCAATAAGCTATTACTGTGCTATATAGAGAGCTCGGCCCAGTGCTCTGGGTGGAGGTAGAGATGCTAGTGCTCGACCTACCGCCAGGAGAACAAGCGGGTGATAAACCCTTTCACCCCAAAGAAACATTTTACTGTCATTTTTTTGGTCACACTGAATCCACAGCGAACTTGCCAGGGGCTGAAACCCATTGGCAAGACAAGGGTTCATATTTTTTATTTCATGTTTTTCCATCTGAACAGGATGCCGATTCTACAGTCACATAATCTCTTCCATTTGCTTTTACAAAACTTGAACAAAATGGAAAAGATGACGGTGCGGCTCTTCACTGGAATGATTCCTAACTGCCAACAGCCGCTAGAAATTCCTTTTTCAATGTAGCAACGGAATTGTTTTATAAATCTCCCTGGTTTTATAAAGGAAAATAGTTTTTCTGGGATTAGTGCAGCCTGAAAAATTTCTCATCTTCCCCAAATTTTGGTTAACAGTGTGTAACAGGATGGTAAAAAAGACTTTTCTTGTTTTGGAATTTTTGTTAAACCTCTAAAACAGAAAATGAAAATGGAGTCCTTCAGTTTTTACAGAGAGCCGTCAATAAGCCCTGAGATCTCTCCTTTATATTGTATGAAGACCTAGAATAGACCCCCCCCCCAAAAAAAATTTTCAGGGTCCAAAAATTGGTTTTTAAAACCAATTTCCTTAAAACCCCACAAATTGGAGGACGGGGATCAAAAGGCAGAAACTTCCAGTTATAAAATAAGTCAGTCATGGGGATGTAATGTACAGCATGTCAACTGTTGTTAATAATACTGTGTCGAGTATCTGAAAGTTGCTAAGAGAGTAGATCTTAAAAGCTCTCATAAGAAAAAATTAACTTTGGTGATGGATGTTAACTAGATTTATTGTGGTGATCATTTCATAATATGTACAAACCCTGGATCATTATGTTGCACACCTGAAACTGATATGTTAAATGTCAATTATACTTCAATAGAAAAACCAAATCACATGAAAAGAGACAGCTGACCTGGGCTTACTGCTCCAACCATCACCCCCAGCTAATGTCAGTACAGGTTATGGGCTTCAAGGATGCTCATTGTGGTTTTGAGTTCTTGACCAAGCAAGGAGTGCTGTGGCTTTTCCTTTTTCATACCCACCCCTTTACAAACCAAGAAAAATGGGGGTCAGACAGAGTACCTCACAGGAACTGGGAAGAGCTCGGAGAGGGTGACTTTGGTGTCCCAGTCCTGGATTAGGTACATGTTCCCATGGCAGCCTCACAGATCTGCTCCACAGTTACGTAAGCAGTAATGGGGAAAACTGAGAGCAAATGCAAGGCGGAGAGGGAGCAGCAGGCGAGGAGCACGGGCAGCCCTTGCTCAGGGCGGAGGAGGTGGAACCTTACGTAGGGCTACCTGATGAGAAGGAGGCACGGGTGATGGCGTTTGAGGCAGGGCTGGGAGCAATGATTCAGAGCAGATGTTACACATCCGAAGGCTATGCCGTGGGTAATTAGCCTCGAAGAGACACCCAATAGAATTCACCCATGCTCCCTCAATAAGATCAGTATTTTAAGACCTTCTGGGAGGACATGTGTTTGGCCGAGAGAATGCTGCAGCTCTAGAAGGTAGGTGACAATGTTTTTGGCACTTTTCTCTAAGCTCTACTTTTTTGCTTCAACAAAGAAAAAGCTAGAACCAGAAAAGGTAAGCAGGAAGGAGAAGCACAAGGAATCTGCATTAGGAGAGGAGTGTTCATCGGATAGGAAATTGAAGTCTTAGATTTGGGGAGCATTGGAAACTTATAGACACTGGCTCAGTTTTTTTTTTTAAGGGAGACTCACTCAGAAGGGTGATTATTGAAGACCAGTAAAAGTATTCCATATTTGGATTCCATGAATTCAGATTTTTCAAATAATCTCTCAACTCTCCTAGGTCATAAAAATGCTACTATAGGTATTGTATAGGCTGCTAATTTTATTTTTCCCCTGTCATGAATGATGCATTTACAATTAGAAACCATATGAGACTTTTTAAGTATTAATTGAATTAAACCTCAGGACAGAGATTGACTATATAATTCTTACGACTCAAAGAAACATTTAACAATTTCTTTAGTATTGGTGACTTTTTAAATGAGGAATATATATATTTGAATATATATATATTTCAAATATATATATTTGAAATGAGGACTATAATCTTACTCATAATTCTTTAGGAATTATCACATTATTCATGTTTCTAAATCATATTAACTCAGATGGTAAGCCCCACTTTTCAGAGACATAAAGTATATATTGACCACGTTTTGGGATTTTTGTCCACATGCCCAGAATTTCCTAAAAGCATATACAGTGTGCCACTGTCCCCTCCAAGGCACTGCCCTCTTCCTAGAGCAGAGGTAGGTAGAGACAGAGTACTTTGGACTTAAGCAGGAGGAAGACAGCTAAAACACGTTTACACAGTATTTGCTTAGTATGCAGGAGGGTGGGGCCCCTTTATCTTTACTGGCCTGGAAGTTTTCCTGGTTTTCTCCACTCTCTTTAGCTCTGCTGATAAAGTGGAGGCTCTGACCATGGACCCAGTGTCTCCCTCCACCCCTCTGAGACTTCTTGTCCAAACCTACCCTTTGGGGGAAGATTCCACATGTTCTGTCCTAGGTACGCCTTCGTCCCTGTTGTAGGGAAGGGAATGTTGACATGAGCAGCTTTTTCTTATTAATTCACAATGTTACGCAAGCAGGGCTTCCTGAATCCTTGACACACAATGAGTAGGTAAGAGAGTGAAGAAAACAAGGTGGAGGAAAAAGAAAAATGGATACAATAAAAACAAAATAAGGGGTAGTACAGTGACATCGGATGTTACTTTTAATGTCTCTTTGTGGAACTGGCATTTCTGGCCCACCTTGCTCTGTGGTTTGATTTGCATAATTGAATGGATGTACTTGGAAGGATGTCTGAATGGTATTGCTATGATTATGTAACAGAGTCTAAGCAGCTCACTGTTGTGTGAAAGTGAATGAGCACTGCATTTTCCCAAACCGTTGCCCTGCTTTGGCAGCTGTTACACTGTGATAAATGATCACAGAACTAATTGAAGAGGTTATTACACTATTAAAGTGTATTTCCACTGCACAGTAATGAGAATTCATTGTTAGTCAATGAGTGTCCGCCATTTGCTAATGGGAAATTGTTCTTCTAGCATTATGTATATTGTTTTTGGAATACATCTCTATTAGACCATGTATCAGAACTTTATTTGAGGAGATGCCAACTTTGTATCTTTCCACTGAAAGACTAGATTGTCGTGAAAGGGTCAGGATCTCCTCATTTCAAGCTTGTTTTCATTCCCATTGTGTCCACCACTCACACTATCTCATTTTCCTCCAGTAAGTTGTCAGCTGACTGATTCAGTTAGAGCTGAACTGCTGTCAATTCACTGCTAAGTTTCTTCATGTATGTAGAAAATTCCTTATGAAAAGGTCAGAAACTAATTTCTATGGCTAGGAAAGCATTATCTTTCCTAGTTTTTGTTAAAGAAGTAAGTGTTCCTACTAAATGCTGCTCCATCAAGTATGATTTAAACATTGACATGAACTCACCTCTGTTTCAAAGAATCTGGAAATCATAGCAGGAAAACTTGATAACGTTCTCTCTTTGTATACTCCTTTAAAAGGAAACTTATTAAACAATGAGCCTGTGAATTCATTCGGGGTGGTCTGGGCAGTGAGCCAGATTCTTCCATCACCGAGCAGGAGAGCTACACTTAAATTTAATATCCCAAAGGACTGGGGGGTTCTTTTCCTTTGTCAGCAGGGGCTGGATCTGAAGACATGGTCTTCAGGAGCTGGCGGTTTGCTTTCCTCAGGCCACTCCTATAAATAGCTGGTGCCTCAAAAGATTGTTCTAGTGTTTGCCCTGTAAGAAGAGAGATCTTAGCTGGATGGGTGGGAGCCCTTCCTTTGGAATGTGAATTCATGCTGAATGAGCACGCTGGCCCTCGGGAGCTCACTCATTGATAATCCTTAAGGGATTGGAACTTTTTCCCCTGCTCTCTCCACTCTGGAGGGGAGAAAATAGTGCTTCTGCAAAGGTTCGCTCTACCAGTTTTCTTGTTGGTAGTGTGTACCTAGGGCTGGGTTTGCAGTTTCCAGGCCTGGTCAGCCCTCACATGAAGCTCTCTCTTCCAACTCGGCCTTCACAAGTCACAAGGAGAGTGGGGAGAGGGGTGGTGCTGACTGGGCCTGCCTGGATTCCAGTGTCCACAGCGTCCTCTCCAGCAGGGAGCTCCTGAAGGGCTGAAGCACTGCATACAGTGATGCTCTGCTGTACAGATGCTCTTTCCAGTGATTGATTGATTCTTAGTTAAAAGGTGGTGCTGTAGGGAGAGAGATTTCAAATTCCAAAAGGTTTAAACTCAGCATTTGGACCTGGTGAGTTTGAAGATGACACCCGGCTAGCAAAATTTTCCTTCCAGGCTCAATAAACAGGCTAATAGATCTTTTGCAGCCCAAATGCTTAGCTCAGCCCCATTCTTTCTGTGACAAAAGGCAGCTACTAGAAATGGAATAATATTGTCTGAAGTACACAGTCATAGGTATTTCATTATTAGTTAGCATAACTATCCTGACTGTTGAGGAGTGTTTAAATGGCTTTAGAAGTCTCTATGGAGCTATAGTGTATTTTAAAGAAGTAATTAAGCATGCAAATTCTAGCATTTAAAAGTCTAAGACAAAATTCTATAACACTAGAAACATGCCATGAGTAAATGGCTTAATTACGAAGTTGGTTTTTTGGGCATGAAGAGTTCAGGTAAAAGAATGTTTACAGTTCTGAGAAAGATAGAATGAATTCTAGTTAACACAATGTTGTAATGGGCAGCTGCTTTAGATTTAAATCTCGTATGAGGCTAAGTCTGTAGTAGTCGGGACACCACTTCTCTGTGCATTGTTAAGCCTTGATGGATAATTATCTGTTTGCTGGCTAATTTTGAATTTTGGAAAATGTATTTTGCTGTTAGAAACACACTGAATAAACTTGAAAATTTATTGTAAAAATTAGAGCAAAAGTCTACAATATATGAATTTAAGCTTAAATGAACCAAACTATTCTCTTGGTGGCTGCGAGTTCTCACTGAGTTCATTTTACTGGGATGCTTAGCAGGTAAAAATAAAATCTCTTTATGACAAACTGATAGTTTTTCTTGTAGGTAAACATATTATATTTAAATATACGTCTAGAAATCATATTGTCTGTCTAAAGGAAATGTGATGGATTAAATTTTTCCAGGCTCTCTGGATAGGAATAAACAGTTTGGGGAAGTGATAGGGGACCAGTAAGGAGAAAGAGCCTTGTGCATGCTTGTGGTCCTGTCATTTCAGGGCACGAGAAATCCTGTTCTTAAGCCTTGAGACTTCTCCACTTTGCATTGCACAGTTTCGTTTATGCTCTTTCTTCCCTTTACCATTATTCCGTTTTCTGATATGACATTTCCTTTTCTTCCTATTAATGATTTTTTCTTTTTTGGCTGTTCTGTGCTACATTACATTTGTCTAGACTATGACTCCTTGAAGGAAGGAATTACAGTGTAATTGTTGTATCCACTATACAATGCCCACACAAAATAGCACCCAGTAAGTATTGATTAAATAGATGAGCTATTAGCTTGTGAATAGATAGTAATGTAATGTATTATTCATTTTGTGATTTTATATTGCAGAAGACTATTTTGCATATATTCTAAAGCAGAACAACTTTATCCTGATGTCTTTCCTCTTTAACAAAATAGGTTTAATTGCAAAATATGCTTCTTTGCAAAGTTCCAGTGATGATTCATGGTTTTTCATTATTGCACTGGCATCTAACTGTACAAGCTCCATTGCCCATGCCACCACCACTAATGAAGAAGTACTTTCAGACAGTGGGATGGACCATGTGCTCTATCTTGTCAGCCTAATGGAGACAGCTGGAAGAAAAATAAATAGCTCTCTCCTGGAAGTTTTCTAGAACTCTCTCCTCCCCACCCCAATCCCCACCCAGCCCCTGGGTGTAAAATATGGATACATCATATCAACCCTTAATGTTATGGATAAGTGTCTTTCATAAGGAATACAATTTGCATGTCTTAGAAATGGCTCAGCCAAGTATTTATTGAAAGGATTCAAATATATGTTGAACAAATGAAATAGCAAGTGTAGTATTGGTTACAACCACATAGAACTGTGGTTTATCATTCCTGAGAGTGTGTGACAGGAATGACATAAAGATGCAAGTTAAGTGTGGATGGCTGTCCGCTCTGCAGAAAGCGATCCATCTACACCTACCCTACCTCCCCATCCAACCTTTATTACACATCCTGTAGGAGTTGGTCTCTGTTATGCTACTTTGTTTGAATATTCTTTTTTTTATTAAGGTATTATTGATATACACTCTTATGAAGGTTTCACATGAAAAAACAATGTGGTTACTACATTCACCCACATTATCAAGTCCCCACCTATACCCCAATGCAGTCACTGTCCTTGGGTGTAGTAAGATGCCACAGATTGACTATTTGCCTTCCCTATGCTACACTGTTTTCCCCGTGACCCCCCACACCATGTGTACTAAACATAATACCCCACAATCCCTCTCTTCCACCCTCCCTAGTCACTCTCCCACACCCCTCCCCTTTGGTAACCACTAGTTCCTTCTTGGAGTCTCTGAGTCTGCTGCTATTTTGTTCCTTCAGTTTTGCTTCATTGTTATACTCCACAAATGAGGGAAATCATTTGGCACTTGTCTTTCTCTGCTTGGCTTATTTCACTGAGCATAATATCCTCCAGCTCCATCCATGTTGTTGCAAATGGTAGGATTTGTTTCTTTCTTATGGCTGAATAGTATTCCATTGTGTATATGTACCACCTCTTC
Organism: Phataginus tricuspis; assembly: GCA_029783875.1. Classification (NCBI taxonomy): domain Eukaryota; kingdom Metazoa; phylum Chordata; class Mammalia; order Pholidota; family Manidae; genus Phataginus; species Phataginus tricuspis. The sequence goes on along the minus strand of JAQQAC010015096.1, from coordinate 5,467 downwards.
TTTATCCATCCATCTACTGATGGACACGTAGGTTGCTTCCATATCTTGGCTATTGTAAAAAGTGCTGCAATAAACATAGGGGTGCATATGTGTTTTTGAATCTTAGAAGTTGTATTGTTTGGGTAAATTCCAAGGAGTGGGATTCCTGGGTCAAATGGTATTTGTATTTTTAGTTTTTTGAGGAACCTCCATATTGCTTTCCACAATGGTTGAACTAGCTTACATTCCCACCAGCAGTGTAGGAGGGTTCCCCTTTCTCCGCATCCTCGCCAGCATTTGTTGTTCTTAGTCTTTTGGATGCTGGCCATCCTTACTTGTGTGAGGTGATATATCATTGTGGTTTTAATTTGCGTTTCCCTGATGATTAGTGATGTGGAGCACCTTTTCATGTGTCTGTTGGCCATCTGAATTTCTTCTTTGGAGAACTGTCTCTTCATATCCTCTCCCCATTTTTTAATTGCGTTATTTGCTTTTTGGGTGTAGAGGCATGTAAGTTCTTTATATATTTTGGGTGTTAACCCCTTGTCAGATATGTCATTTATATATATACTCTCCCATACTGTAGGATGCCTTTTTGTTCTCTTGATAGTGTCCTTTGCTGTACAGAAAATTTTAGTTTGATGTAGTCCCACTGGTTCATTTTTGCTTTTGTTTCCCTTGCTTGAGGAGATGAGTTCAGGAAGAAGTTGCTCATGCTTATATTCAGGAGATTTTTGTCTATGTTGTCTTCTAAGAGTTTTATGGTTTCATGACTTACATTCAGGTCCTTGGTCCATTTTGAGTTTACTTTTGTGTATGGGGTTAAACAACAATCCAGTTTCATTCTCTTGCATGTAGCTGTCCAGTTTTGCCAACACCAGCTGTTGAAGAGGCTGTGATAACCCCATTGTACGTCCATGGCTACTTTATCATATATTAATTGACCATATATGGTTGGGTTTATATCAGAGATTTCTAGTCTGTTCCATTGGTCTATGGGTCTGTTCTTGTGCCAGTACCAAATTGTCTTGATTATTGTGGCTTTGTAGTAGAGCTTGAAGTTGGGGAGCCTAATCCCCCCAGCTTTATTCTTCCTTCTCAGAATTGCTTTGGCTATTCAGGGACTTTTTTAGCTCCACATGAATTTTAGAATGATTTTCTCTAGTTGGCTGAAAAATGCTGTTTGTATTTTGATAGGAAATGCATTGAATCTGTAGATTGCTTTAGGTAGGATGGCCATTTTGACAATATTAATACTTCCTATCCATGAGCACGGGATGTGTTTCCATTTATTGGTGTCCTCTTTAATTTCTCTCATGAGTGTCTTGTAGTTTTCAGAGTATAGGTCTTTCACTTCCTTGGTTGGGTTTATTCCTAGGTATTTTATTCTTTTTGATGCAGCTGTGAATGGAATTGTTTTCCTAATTTTTCTCTCTTCTAGTTCATTGTTAGTGTATAATAATGCCACAGATTTCTTTGTATTAATTTTATATCCTGCCACTTTGCTGAATTCAGATATTAGATGTCATTTTAGAGTGGATTGTTTAGGGTTTTTTATGTACAATATCCTGTCATCTGCAAACAGGGACAGTTTAACTTCTTCCTTGCCAATCTGGATGCCTTTTATTTCTTTGTGTGGTTTGATTGCCGTGGCTGGGATCTTCAGAACTATGTTGAATAAAAGGGGGGGATGGGCATCCTTGTTTTGTTCCTGAACTTAAAGGAAAATCTTTCAGCTTATTGCTGTTAAATATTATGTTGGCTGTGGGTTTGCCATATATGGCCTTTATTATGTTGAGGTACTTGCCCTCTATACCGTTTTGTTGAGAGTTTTTATCATGAATGAATGTTGAATTTTGTCAAATGCTTTTTCAGCATCTATGGAGATGATCATGTGGTTTTTGTCCTTTTTGTTGATGTGGTGGATGATGTTGATGGATTTTCAAATGTTGTACCATCCTTGCATTCCTGGAATAAATCCTACTATGTAACGATGGATGATTGTTTTGATGTATTTTTGAATTCGGTTTGCTAATATTTTGTTGAGTATTTTTACATCTATGTTCATCAGGGATATTCAACGAACGCTTAGTGGGCACCCCATCTGTGCCAAGCGCGAGCTTGGAGCTACACATTTGCTATCGCCGCACAGTCCCCGCGCCTTGTGACCCTTGGGGCCACAGGGAAGTGTGATCTGCATTTGTCTACCTAACACCTCCATCTTCAAAACTCCCACTCAAACTTCAGTAGCTGCTCATTGGTAGATACAAACACTCACTCATGTATAAAATTACACTCTCATTTTGTCTGTAATTTTCTTCTTTTGTGGTGTCTTTGCCTGATTTTGGTATTAGAGTGATGCTGGCCTCATAGAATGAGTTTGGAAGTGTTCCCACTTCTACTCTTTGGAAAACTTTAAGGAGGATGGGTATTATGTCTTCACTAAATGTTTGATAAAATTCAGTGGTGAAGCCATCTTGTACAGGGGTTTTGTTCTTAGGTAGGTTTTTGATTACCAGTTCAATTTCATTGCTGGTGATTGGTCTGTTCAGATTTTCTGTTTCTTTCTGGGTTAGCCTTTGAGGGTTGTATTTTTCTAGAAAGTTGTCCATTTCTTCTAGGTTATCCAGGTTGTTGCCATATAATTTTTCATAGTATTCTCTCGTAATTCTTTGTATTTCTGTGCTGTCTGTAGTGATTTTTCCATTCTCATTTCTGATTCTGGTTATGTGCATATACTCTCTTTTTTTCTTGATAAGTCTGGCTAGGTGTTTACCTATTTTGTTTATTTTCTCGAAGCCCAGCTCCTGCTTTCATTGATTCTTTGTTTTTTTATTCTTCTCTATTTTTTTTATTTCTGCTCTACTCTTTATTATATCCCTCCATCTAGTGACTTTGGGCCTCATTTGTTCTTCTTTTTCTAGTTATGTTAATTGTGAGTATAGACTGCTCATATGAGATTGTTCTTCTTTCCTGAGGTAGGCTTGTATTGCAGTATACTTTCCTTTTTTCACGGCCTTCACTGCATCCTACAGATTTTGCGGTGTTGAATTATTGTTGTCAGTTGTCTCCATATATTACTTGATCTCTGTTTTTATTTGGTCATTGATCCATTGGTTATTTAGGAGCATGTTGTGAAGCCTCCATGTGTTTGTGGGATTTTTCATTTTTTTTGTGTGTAATTTATTTCTAGTTTCATACCTTTGTGGTCTGAGAAAATGATTGGTACAATTTTAATCTTTTTGAATTTACCGAGGATCTTTTTGTGGCCTAGTGTATGACCTATTCTTGAAAATGTTCCATGTGCACTTGAGAAGAATATGTATATATACCTTTTATCATTATGTAATGTCCTTCTTTGTCTCCTGTGACTTTCTTTATTTTGAAGTCTATTTTGTCTGATACAAGTACTGCAACTCCTGCTTTTTTCTCCCTATTAGTTGCATGAAATATCTTTTTCCATCCCTTCACTTTTGGTCTATGTATGTCTTTGGGTTTAAAGTGAGTCTCTCGTAGGCAGCATATAGATGGGTCTTGTGGTTTTATCCATTCAGTGACTCTGTCTTTTGATTGGTGCATTCAGTCCATTTACATTTAGGGTGATTGTCGATAGGTATGTACTTATTGCCATTGCAGGCTTTAGATTTGTGGTTACTCAAGTTTCAAGGTTAAGTTCCTTACTATCTAAGAGTCTAACTTAACTCACTTCATATGCTGTTACAAACACAATCTAAATGTTCTTTTTTTTTTCTTCCTCCTTTCTCTTTCTCCTCCCTTCTTTGTATATTAGGTATCATATTCTGTACTCTTTGTCTATCCCTTGATTGACTTTGGAGATAGTTATTTTAATTTTTACATATGCTTATTAATTATCTGTTCTACTTTCTTTTCAGTGGTTTTATTACCTCTGGTGACAGCTATTAAACCTTAGGAACACTTCCATCTATAGCCGTCCCTCCAAAACACACTGTAGAGATGGTTTGTGGGATGTAAATTCTCTCAGCTTTTGCTTATTTGTAAATTGTTTAATCCATCCTTCAAATTTAAATGATAATCTTGCCAAATAAAGTTCCAGGCCCTTCTGCTTCATTGCATTAAATACATCATGCCATTCCCTTCTGGCCTGTAAAATTTCTGTTGAGAAGTCTGATGATAGCCTGATGGGCTTTCCTTTGTATGTGATCGTATTTCTCTCTCTGGCTGCTTTTAATAGTCTGTCCTTGTCCTTGATCTTTGCCATTTTAATTATTATATGTCTTAATGTTGCTTTCCTTGGGTCCCTTGTGTTGGGAGATCTTTGTACCTCCATGGCCTGAGAGACTATCTCCTTCCCCAGATTGGGGAAGTTTCAGCAATTACCTCTTGAAAGACACTTTCTATCCCTTTTTCTCTCTTTTGTTCTTCTGGTACCCCTGTAATGTGAATATTATTCTGTTTGGTTTGGTCACACAGTGTTCTCAATATTCTTTCATTCTTAGAGATCCTTTTTTCTCTCTGTGCCTTAGCTTCTTTGTATTCTGCTTCCCTAGTTTCTATTTCATTTATCGTCTCCTCCACCGTATCCAATCTGCTTTTAATACCCTCCATTGTGCTCCTCAACAATTGGATCTCCAACCGGAATTCATTCCTGAGTTCTTGAATATCTTTTCGTACCTCCATGATAATGTTAATGATTTTTATTTTGAACTCCCTTTCAGGAAGAGTCATGAGGTCGATGTCATTTAAATATTTCTCAGGAGTGGTATTAATAATTTTACTCTGAACCAGATTTCTTTGGCTTTTCCTATTTGTGTATGGCGTCCTCTAGTGCCCAGAAGCTGTATTCCCTGGAGCTGCTCAGTCCCTAAAGCCATGTCGGGGGTCTCAGGGGAGTGGTGTTGGTGCCTGTGGGGAGGAAAGAGCTGTTTCGTGGTACCCAGCTGCTATGCCTGTTTCCACTGCCTGAACCAGTGGTGAGCACACAGGTATAAGCCTCTAGGCTTTGCATTTGTAGTTGCTGTAGACATATCTTCCCTCTGGCTGGCCTGATGCCAGGGTAGGGTTTGCTGGTTTGTGAGCCAGGTGCGGCTGGCTGAGAGAAAGGCCCAGTAGGCTGCGTATCATGGAGGGGGTCCTTGGAGCTGTGTAGCCAGCCAGGGAGCTGGAGCACCTGAAGATTGTCTAAGGAGGAAGATTTCTTTTTCCTCCTTAAATATGAGAGTCTATAGGGCAAAGCTCCCAACCTGCTGGGCAGAGTGCACCCAGACAATTTTGTCTACCTGTCCTCTCTCCTGAGCAGTAAGCTCTGTGCAATCCTTGCCCCTTTAGCAGTGCTCTTGCTAAGGGCTTCCTTATTAGGAAGTCTCTCAGACTGCCTGCCTTTCTTTTGTCCCAGAGCAGCCAGATATGGATCCCTGCTTTCCACAAGCAGCTGGAATCTCAGTCTCTCCAGGAATTCTGCCTGTCTTAGCTTTCCAACCCCATAATCACGAGAGTATCATGCAAGCAC
>JAQQAC010015087.1:0-10146 GCA_029783875.1 Phataginus tricuspis | reverse complement strand
CCATAAATGTCTTCACTTAAATGTCTATACTTTTTCACTTGCCCCCAGTTTGCTGCTGTGTACAGTATCATGCACAGCATTTCTCGGTCATCTTCTTCTGTCTCATCTCACACACTTCTCACACAGAGTATTCTTATTAGTGAACTGTTTATCTTATAAATATGATGATTTAAAAACAGCAACAATGTTGAAGACACTGGTCCATGGCATCGCACTGCCAGTCTATTTCAATTTGACCTGGCAACCTCTCTTAGTCTGCTAGGCCATGCCTTCTGTAAGCCGTGCCACTCTCTTGCATCTTATTTACAGGGAGGTAATCTAGAAAAGTCTTGTACTTTAGTCATTTTAGAATGTGCTGGTTAAGAATAAGAGATTTAGAATTAGACAGACCTAGGTTTGAATCGAGGGTTTGCCACTTACTGGCTGTGACCTTAGCTAGAGTTGGTTTCCATATCTATATAACGGGGATAATAATAATACCTACCTCATAGGGCTGTTGTGAGGATGCAATGAGATAATGTATATCAGATGCCTAGCACAAAGTAAGTGCTCATTTACTATTGTTCCATAACTCTGCTCTTTCTGCCCTTTGACCTCACACTATGCCAATTTTGCACCCACAGGCTTCTTTGTATATCCAAGGCTAGGACCCATTTTTCCAGTGTTTTGCCTCCCAGTGTCTTGCTTCTGCTACCTAATGCTTTTATAAAGGGAAAAGAGCTGTCAGTGAGCAACACAGCAGAAGAATGTGGCTACTGACCATGGATATCTGAAGGTTCAGTCCCACCATTCTTTAAGTCCTAAGCCCAGACTGTCCTGCCTTCTCAGCCTTTGGGTGGCCACCATAGGTGTGGAGGAAATATCAAGGAACTGGTAGGCTTATCTTTTTTTCCATTTCCACCAAATCCCTCAGGCCCTTGAGCTTAATTGATCTCCCTATACTAGTCAGAAATATGGCTGCTTTACTCAGATAATCATAGACAGGGTGGTGGGATAATTCTTTCCTCTCAACTTAAGGGAGGATCTTTCAAAGCCGGCTGGAGAAAGCAAGTGATACCAACATTATCACAAGCCTTTCTATATGAGAGGTACTGTAGAGCAGGGCAGTGGTTCTCAAATGTGGTTTCTGGCCCAGCATCATCAGGGAATTTGTTAAAGATGCAAAATCTTGGTGAATCAGAAACCCTGGAGGTGGAGCCCAGCAATGTGTGTGTTAACAAGCCCTCCACGTGATTCTGCCAAACACTAAAATTTGAGAGGTGCTGGTGTAGTGGTTACGAATACAGACTCCGAAGTCAGATTGCTTGAGTTTAATGCCCTGCTCTTCCATTACTAGCTTTGTAACCTTAGGCAAGCTACTTATACTCCCATGCCTCAGCTTCCCCATCTGTAAAATGGGAATAATAGAACTCTCTCCCCTTGAAACTCCCCCCCTTTTTTTCCTCCTAGCTTCAGCAACACTACACTTTCCTGGTTTAGCTTATGCCTCACCCACCCCTCATCCTCTTTTGCTGGCTCCTTTTCCTCTGCTTGACCACTAAGTGTTGTAGGCTCCAGGGCTCAGTCTAGGAATCTCTTCCCCTTTTATATTCTATTCTCTCCCTAGATAATGTTGTCCAATCCCAAGACTTTAGATATTATCTATGTGATGTTGACTCAAAAATTAATTTATATCTCTGACTCTGACATGCCCAGAACTCAAGGCATGTATATCTGATTATTTGACACTTTAATTTGGAATTTTATTAAGCATCTCAGCCTTTACATGTCTAAAACTGAACCTTTGGTGCCTGACCACCCCTTCTCCTTGAGTCTACCCCATTTTAGTAAATGATCTCACCATTCACCAAGTCAAAAATTCTGGGAATACTCTTGAGCCTTCTCCATCCAGACCAGCACCAAAACCTGTTGGCCCTGACTCTACAATGCGCACAGAATTGTCCTTGGCTCTGCTTCCCACTACCTTATTCTAAGTCACCACCATCTCTTACATTGTCTACTTGCAATAGTCTCCTGATTTCTTTGCTTCCACTTTCACTCCATTATGAACTATTCTCCAAAAGTATCAGAGAGATCTTTAAAAGTGTAAATCCAATCACCTCATTTCTCTGCTTAAGATCTTCCAGTATCATTTCTGAACAAGTATTCAGAACAAGAGTGAAATCCAGGCCCCTGACTTAGGCCCACAAGGCCTCCATGACCTAAACCCTCTCTGCCTCTCCAAACTTCTCTTATATGATTTGCCCTGTTGTTCATGACACTTCTGTCACACTAGCCTTCTCTGTATTTCTCCTTGTCAAGCTCCTTCCTGCCATCAGGCTCCTGCACTAGCTATTTATTCCTCTTGTCTGGAACATTTCTCGCTCAGGTCTGCAAATGGCTGGCTTTTTTGTCATTTAGGTCTTGGCTCAAATATCACCTCCTCAGAGAGCCATTCCCTTACCAACCAATCAAAAGTAGACCCTCCATCTCAATGCATCACCCTGTCTTTATTTTGTTCATAGCACTTATCAAAACACCTGTCATCACATATTTGTTTGTGTGTTTATCTGTCTCTTTGCACTAGAATGTAAGCTCCATGAGAGCAGAGACCTGTCTATCTTGCTCACTGTTGTATCCCAGTGTCTAGCACTGTGTTGACACATAGAAGGCCCCTCAAAAAATATTTGCTGAATTAATGAATGTTCTTGAATAGTTGTAGTTCTCATAAAATGGATATTTCTCTGTCTATATGCTGAAACATGTCACACATATGTTCCTACATGCATGCCTATAAGTATACCTAATCTCAGGCTCTTTTTCTCTCTGAGCAACTTATGGTTCAGTAAATGTTCATGGAATTAATAAATGAAGGAATGAACTTCTATGACCTCCTTGCTGTTTCACCTAGCACATGGATACAAGCAACAGTGATGATCCTGATATCGCTTAGCCATTAAGTTGCCCTAAAAGTACTGCTCTCCAAATAAAGGAAGAGGGCTATCTACATGTAGTAATGGAAGAAGGGAACAGTTAAAGTTAGTGACAGAGTGAGCTGCAGGCTGGGGTTGGGGTGTGGTCCTCAGTGGAGAGTGGAGAAGGTGGAGTGCTTTAGCCACTGCAGTGGTTCTTAAACGTCAGGATTTATAAGGAAGCAGTGATTCTAATGCAGTAGGTCTGGGGTAGGGATGACCACCCATCCTGGTTTGTCTGAGACTTTCCCAGTTTTAGTACTGAAAGTCCAGCATCTGGGGAAACCCCTCAGTCTGGGGACAACCTGGATGATTGGTCAACCTAGCTCTGAGTGAGTTATTTTTAAGTAACACCCACAGGTGTTTCTGATGCAGGTGTCCCCAGGCCACACTTTGAGACACCGCCATTTAGGTATAAGGCTTGGTGGCAGCTCAACTTACCTCATTAACCCTGATCTCCACTCTGATACCAAATAATAGGGTTGGCTCAGCTGCTGTTCTCTTTCCAACCTTAGCTAAAGGGAACACTTTGTAAAGCTTCAATTGATTTAAGAAGATTGAAAATGCAGGGCTAAGTGATTATGCCTCTTACAGATGGAAGAACATTTAAATGTCTAAATTGCCTGAGTGCTTTAAAAATAGGGAGAAATGGCCAAATTGTATCACCCAAAAAGTTTAAAAATAATCAACTAAGAGGAACCACTCAGACTGTGAGTGGCATAGTGTCATTTCTTCCCAGTCTGTTGACCTCTTCACTTCAATGGCTGTGGGCAGAGTTGTTAAGTGATCTATGAAATGTTAACCTTTCTATCGCAGCTGCAGATGCTGTCACAGGAATAAATTTGAATTCAATTGATGAAAACGTGTCAAAGGACACCAATTTCTCTTTCCTAAATCACCTCCAATTCTTTCAAAGATTTTCTGCTCAGTTGTCACTGCAACTTGAAATCTATTACAGTTTCTTCGCCTTAGATTTCAAAGTTGAAGTGTGTTCAATAAAGGATACAACCTTTAGTTTCAAATAAGCCGGGGTGAAGAGAGTCAACTACCTAAGCAAAGGCATATTTTCAATATGGGTGCTATTTATGGTTTGTGATATGTGTTGGCGTGGATGTGGAGAAGTTGGAACCTTTATACATGGCTGATGAGAATGTAAAATGGTGCAGCTGTTATAGATAACAATTTTGCAGTTCCTCAAACATTTCAACATAGAATTACCATATGACCCAGCAATTCTACTTTTAGGTGTATGCTCCAAAGAATTGAAAATAGAGACTCAAACAAATGTTTGTATGCAAATGTCCATAGCAGTGCAATGCTCAATAGTCAAAAGATGGAAACAACTCAAATGTCCATGATGGATGAAAGGATAAACATATATATACAATGGAATATTATTCTGCCATAAAAAGGAATGAAATCCTTTCGTGCAGCAAGGGAATCAGATACATGCTACAACATGGATGAACCATGAAGACGTCATGCTGAATGTAATAAGCCAGAAACAAAAAGACAAACATGGTATGATTCCATTAATATGAAATATCTAGAATAGGCAAATTCATAGAGACAGAAAGTAGATTAGAGGTTACCAGGGACTGGGGGAGGGAAAAATGATTACTTATTGTTTAATGGGTACAGAGTTTCTGTTTGAGATGATGAAAATATTTTAGAAACTGACTGTAATAATTGTTTTACAACAATGTAAAAAGTAATGTCATTGAATTGTACATTTTAAAAGGGTTAACACACACATAGACCTGATGGTGAATAGAAACTAGGAAGTTATGGGTGGAGGTGGGTTGGAGAAGAGAATGAGGAACCTGATGTCCTAAAGGTAGTTGCCTAGTAAGCCTGCAGCTTTGAAGATAAGAATTACCTAGGACCTGGCACACTGCAACAAAGATACAGAATGGGGTATAAGAGGTGCCACTCAGGTGAGTCAGGCAGATCGTTTTTGGGGCACACTTCCATAAGCTATAGAGTACATGGATGGGTAAATGACCAACACAAGTCTTGGTAAGCAGGAATATGAGTGAGTGAACAAGAATGTAGGAGCCTAGCACAGCACCAAGCAAGAGTTCTAAAAAATTGTGTTGCATTATTGATTGATGGGAGAAGATAGAGCGCTCAATAAATATTTTTGAATAAATATATTCATGTTGTTGCCTCTTTTTAAGATGTGTTTTCCCTCCATCTCTGGGGAAATCCAGCCCCCATCCCTCATAATACAGCCTCCTCTGTGAAGCCTGTCCTGATTTCATGTTCCCTACCTTAAATAGATGTGACCTTTCCTGTGATAATGAGGAGTTATGGAGAGGCATTAGTGCTGGGATTCATGGCCGTATTGGGTCTGGGAAGGGAGAGCTGGGCTTGAAATGTCAGGAAGGGTCCCAGGTTTGCTCTTGGAGTTCGTACACAGGAATTGGGGTTGCTACAGGGCAGGAAACTGAGGGTAAACCAACAACAAAGTGATGGAAATCTGACCCTGATCAGTCAGAGAAATGAACACAAACTATAAGTTGGAGGAAAACCAGTAAACCAATGACAAAGTTACCCGGACGTAGCCCTCTGATTGATCCTAGACACAAATTCAAACCATGTAACAAATTCCCTTTACCTTTACATGTATGGCCTTGCCTCCTGGGGCATTCTTTCTTTTCCCACTTGTGGAAATCCTGTCCTGTTCTTCAAGGCCCAGTTCAGAATGAAGCCCCTTTATGAATCTTTCTCTGTTTTCATGTCTCCCATCTCCAACAGGAAATGAGCCCAGTCATGTTGCAATGAGAAGGAGATATGGATTGGCACCATAACTGGGGGCAGGGCATTGTTGGAGGTGCTGGGGCAAGAAAGATGGGCTAGTGTTGGAATGAAAGATCTAGATTTTGTATTAAGAATTTGCACCTGGATTTGTTCATTTAAATTGGAATTACTATATAGAACAAAGTAACCAACCCAGGTCTCTGATGGCAAGAGCTAAGCCAGTGGTGAGGTAGGAACACGTGGATGAAGGCAGGGAGTTGACAGTGAAACATAAAAAAAGAAAGTAAAACTACTAATTGGCAGAGCTAGGATTTGAACCCAGGTTCTTCTGGCTCTAAAACCCATGATGTCATGCTCTATATCAGTGGTTCTCAGACTTCAGCATGCATTCAGATTACTTAGGGAGCTGGATTAAATGCAGATTTCTGGGCCTCATGCTTGAGAGTTTGATTCACTAGATGGGGCTCAGAAATTGGCATTTTAAGAAACTCCCTACCTGATTCTACACTCAGTTGTCCAAGAACCACATTCTGAGAAGCTTTTCTCTATTTCCTGGTGCCAATGACCTCAATCCTTTCATCTTTCATGTTTGCAATGTGCTAGACAGCTCATTTTAGAAAAGACTATTTTTCCCCATTGATTGGTCTTGGCAAACTAGTAGAAAATCAATTGACCACAGATGTACAGGTTTATTACTAGACTCTTAATTCTATCTCAATTTATAATATATTTCAATGATCTATATGTTTATCCTTATGTCAGTAGCACACATTCTTTTTATATTGAAGTAAAGTTCAGGTCACGTATCATTCATCATTGCAACCATTTTAAGCATACAACTCAATGGCTTTTAGTACATTCACAATATCTACCATCACCAATATCTAATTTCAGAAGATTTTCTTCACACCAAAAAGAAACTCTGTACCTGTTAAGTAGTCACTATTCATTCCACTATTCCCCCAGCTTCTGGCAACCACTCATCTGCCTTCTGTGTCTATGCATTTACCTTCTTTAGACATTTCATATAAATGGAATCATACAATATGTATGTAGCCTTTTGTGTTTTCAAGGTTCATCCATGCTGTAGCATGTATCAATACTTTACTCCTTATGGCTGAATAATACTCCATTGTATGGATATACCCCATTTTGTTTATCTGTTCATCACCTGATGGGCAGTAGGATTATTTCCAAACTTTTGCTGTCATGAATAATGATGCTATGTTCATGTACAAGTTTTTATGTGGACATATTTCATTTCTCTAGGAGTATAATTTCTGGGTCATAAGGCAATTCTATGTTTAACTTTTTAAGGAACTGCCAAAATGTTTTCCACAGTGGCCACCCCCATTTTACATTCCCCCTTAATGGTTCCAGTTTCTCCACATCCTTGCTAACACTTGTTATATTCTGTTTTTTAAAGAAAAATTATAGCCATCCTAGTGGGTGTAAGGTGATATCTCATTTTGGCTTTGATTTGCATTTCCCTGATGACCAAGGACGCTGAGCATCTTTTCATGTGTGTTGGCCACTTGTATGTTTTGTTTGGATAAATGTCTATCCAACTCCTTCACCCATTTTAAAATTGGGTTGTTTGACTTTTTTGTTAAGTTGTATGGATTTTGTATATATAATGATTTGCAAATATATTCTCGCATTCTATGGGTTGTCTTTTCACTTCCTTGAGAGTGTCCTTTGATATCCAAGAATTTCAATTTTAAGATTATCTATTTTTTCTTTTGTTGTTTGTGCTTCAGTCATATATAACACGAATTAATTGCCAAATTCAACGTATGCAGATTTTACCTCTGTATTTTCTTCTAAGAGGCTTATAATTTTAGCTCTTTCATTTAGGTCTTTGATCTGTTTTGAGTTAATTTTTGTGTATGGTACGAGGTAAGGATCCACCTTCATTCTTTTGCATGTGGATATATAATTGTCCTACCACCATTTGTTGAAGAGACTATTCTTTCCCCATTGCATGATCTTAGCACTTCTTGCAAAATCAATTGAACTTAAAGTGTATGGGCTCCTGTCTGACTCAATTGTATTTCATTGATCTATAATGTCTATCCTTACGCCACTAACACATTGTTTTGATTACTGTAGTTAGTAGTAAATTTTGAAGTTGAGAAGTGTGAGTCCTCCTACTTTTTTTTTTTTCAAGTTCATTTTGGTTATTCATGGTCCCTTGTGATTCCATATACATTTTAGGGTAATCTTGTTCATTTATGAAAACATACACAGTTGCATTTTGATAAGGACTGCATTGAATCTGTAGATAGTTTTACATGATATTTTTATCTTAACAATATTTAGATTTCCAATCCATTAACATGGAGTATTTTTTTCTATTTATTTAGGTCTTCTCAATTTCTTTCAGCAATGTTTCATCATTTTCAATGTACAAGTCTTGTACCTCCTTGGTTATATTTATTTCTAAGTATCTTATTCTTTTTGATCCTATTGTAAATATAATTATTTTCCTAATTTCCTTTTCAGATTGTTCATTGCTTGTGTGTAGAAATAAAAATGATTTTTGTATGTTGATCTTTTATCTATCAACTTTGCTGAATTCATTTATTAGCTCTAGAAGTGTTTTTGTTAATTAGGATTTACTATATATAAGATCATGCCTTCAGTGAATAGAGATAGTTTTATTTTTTCCTTTCTAATTTGGATGCCATTTATTTCTTTTTCTCAACTGATTGTCCTGGTTAGAACTTTCAGCACAGTTTGAATGGAAGTAGTGGGAGCAGACATCCTGGTGGTGTTGCAGATCCTTGCAGGAAACTTTCCAGACTTCTACCATTAAGTATGATGTAAGCTGTGAGTCTTTCATACATGCTCTTTATCAGGTTGATGGATTTCCCTTCTCTTTCTAGTTTGTTGAATGTGTAAACCAACATTCATGGGAAAAAATCCTACTTGGTCATGTTACATAATCCTTTTTATATGCTGCTGGATTCATATTGCTAGTATTTTGCTGAGTGTTTTGCTTTTATATTCATAAAGGATTTTGGTCTTTAGTTTTATTTTTTATGATGTCCTCAGTTTTGGTATCAGGGTAATACTTACCTCACAAAATGTGTTAGGAAGTTTCCCTTCATTCTATGTGTTTTTTGAAGAGTTTGAGAAGGATAGGTGTTCATTTTTCTTTAGACACTTGATAGAATTCACCATTGAAACCATCTGGTCTTGAGTTTTTCTTTATGGGAATTTTTTTTATTACTAGTTCAATCTCTTGTTAAAGGTCTATACAAATTTTCTATTTCTTCTTAAGTTAGTTTCAGTAGTTTGTGTGTTTCCAGGAATTTGTCCATTTCATCTAGGTTATCTAATTTGCTGGCATACAATTGTTCATAGTATTCCCTTGTAATACTTTTTATTTCTATTTAGATTGCTATTAATGGCCCATCTTTCATTCTAATTTTAGTAATTTCAGTTTTCTCTCTTTTTTTCATTGATCAGTCTAGCTAATGGTTTGTAAATTGTATTTATCTTTACAAAGACCAAATTTTGATTTCATTAATTTTCTGTTATTTTTCTATTTTCTGTTATTTATTTATCCTTTAATCTTTATTATTTCCTCCCTTCTATTTGTTTTGGATTTAGTTCACTCTTTTTTTATTGTTTCTTAAGGTGGAAGATAAGATTTTTGATTTGAGATCTTCTTTTTTAATGTAGGCATTTATGGATATGTTTCCCTCTGATTACTGGGTTAGTTCCATCTCCTATATTTTTGAAATGTTTTTTCATTTTCATTCATTTCAAAGTATGTTTCTATTTGCTTTTTGATTCTTTTTTGATCCATTGTTGCTTAAGAGTATGTTATTTAATTTACACATATTTGTGAATTTTCCAGATTTCCTTTTGTTATTGATTTCTATTTTTATTCCATCGTGGTCTGAAAACATATTTTGTATGATTTAAATACTCAAATTTACTGAGACTTGTTTTGTGTCCTAACATATCTTCTATCCTGAAGTATGTTCCATGTATAGTTGAGAAGAATATAAATTCTCCTGTTATTGGGTGGAATGTTGTTTAGATTTTTGTCATGTCTAGTTGGTTAATAATATTGTACAAGTCTTTTGTATCTCTGCTGATATTCTGTCTATGTGTTCTAGCCATTATTTATAGTGGTGTGTTAAAATCTCCAACTATTATTGTTGACTTTTCTATTTTCCCCTTCAATTCTCTCTGTATTTGTGGTAAGTATTTTGAATCTCTATTATTAGATACATATATGTTTGGAATTATTATATATTCTTTTTGGATGGATCATTTTATTCTTACAAAATGCCCTTTCTAAACAGCTTTTGTCTTCATGTCTACTTTGCCTGTTATTAGTCTAGTCAGTCCAGTAATCTTTTGGCTATTCTGTGCATGATATGTCTTTTCCCATACTTCTATTTTCAATATATTC
>JAQQAC010015086.1:0-10147 GCA_029783875.1 Phataginus tricuspis | reverse complement strand
CCATAAATGTCTTCACTTAAATGTCTATACTTTTTCACTTGCCCCCAATTTGCTGCTGTGTACAGTATCATGCACAGCATTTCTCGGTCATCTTCTTCTGTCTCATCTCACACACTTCTTCTCACACAGAGTATTCTTATTAGTGAACTGTTTATCTTATAAATCTGATGATTTAAAAACAACAACAATGTTGAAGACACTGGTCCATGGCATTGCACTGCCAGTCTATTTCAATTTGACCTGGCAACCTCTCTTAGTCTGCTAGGCCACGCCTTCTGTAAGCCATGCTACTCTCTTGCATCTTATTTACAGGGAGGTAATCTAGAAAAGTCTTGTACTTTAGTCATTTTAGAATGTGCTGGTTAAGAATAAGAGATTTAGAATTATACAGACCTAGGTTTGAATCGAGGGTTTGCCACTTACTGACTGTGACCTTAGCTAGAGTTGGTTTCCATAGCTATATAACGGGGATAATAGTAATACCTACCTCCTAGGGCTGTTGTGAGGATGCAATGAGATAATGTACATCAGATGCCTAGCATAAAGTAAGTGCTCATTTACTATTGTTCCATAACTCTGCTCTTTCTGCCCTTTGACCTCACACTATGCCAATTTTGCACCCACAGGCTTCTTGGTATATCCAAGGCTAGGACCCATTTTTCCAGTGTTTTGCCTCCCAGTGTCTTGCTTCTGCTACCTAATGCTTTTATAAAGGGAAAAGAGCTGTCAGTGAGCAACACAGCAGAAGAATGTGGCTACTGACCACGGATATCTGAAGGTTCAGTCCCACCATTCTTTAAGTCCTAAGCCCAGACTGTCCTGCAGTCTTTTCTTGCCTTCTCGGCCTTTGGGTGGCCACCATAGGTGTGGAGGAAATATCAAGGAACTGGTAGGCTTATCTTTTTTTCCATTTCCACCAAATCCCTCAGGCCCTTGAGCTTAATTGATCTCCCTATACTAGTCAGAAATATGGCTGTTTTACTCAGATAATCATAGACAGGGTGGTGGGATAATTCTTTCCTCTCAACTTAAGGGAGGATCTTTCAAAGCCGGCTGGAGAAAGCAAGTGATACCAACATTATCACAAGCCTTTCTATATGAGAGGTACTGTAGAGCAGGGCAGTGGTTCTCAAATGTGGTTTCTGGCCCAGCATCATCAGGGAATTTGTTAAAGATGCAAAATCTTGGTGAATCAGAAACCCTGGAGGTGGAGCCCAGCAATGTGTGTGTTAACAACCCCTCCACGTGATTCTGCCAAACACTAAAATTTGAGAGGCGCTGGTGTAGTGGTTACGAATACAGACTCCGAAGTCAGATTGCTTGAGTTTAATGCCCTGCTCTTCCATTACTAGCTTTGCAACCTTAGGCAAGCTACTTATACTCCCATGCCTCAGCTTCCCCATCTGTAAAATGGGAATAATAGAACTCTCTCCCCTTGAAACTCTCCCCTTTTTTTTCCTCCTAGCTTCAGCAACACTACACTTTCCTGGTTTAGCTTATGCCTCACCCACCCCTCATCCTCTTTTGCTGGCTCCTTTTCCTCTGCTTGACCACTAAGTGTTGTAGGCTCCAGGGCTCAGTCTAGGAATCTCTTCCTCTTTTCTATTCTATTCTCTCCCTAGATAATGTTGTCCAGTCCCAAGACTTTAGATATTATCTATGTGATGTTGACTCAAAAATTAATTTATATCTCTGCTCTGACATGCCCAGAACTCAAGGCATGTATATCTGACTATTTGACACTTTAATTTGGAATTTTATTAAGCATCTCAGCCTTTACATGTCTAAAACTGAACCTTTGGTGCCTGACCACCCCTTCTCCTTGAGTCTACCCCATTTTAGTAAATGATCTCACCATTCACCAAGTCAAAAATTCTGGGAATACTCTTGAGCCTTCTCCATCCAGACCAGCACCAAAACCTGTTGGCCCTGACTCTACAATGTGCACAGAATTGTCCTTGGCTCTGCTTCCCACCACCTTATTCCAAGTCACCACCATCTCTTACATTGTCTACTTGCAATAGTCTCCTGATTTCTTTGCTTCCACTTTCACTCCATTATGAACTATTCTCCAAAAGTATCAGAGAGATCTTTAAAAATGTAAATCCAATCACCTCATTTCTCTGCTTAAGATCTTCCAGTATCATCTCTGAACAAGTATTCAGAACAAGAGTGAAATCCAGGCCCCTGACTTAGGCCCACAAGGCCTCCATGACCTAAACCCTCTCTGCCTCTCCAACCTTCTCTTATATGATTTGCCCTGTTGTTCATGACACTTCTGTCACACTAGCCTTCTCTGTATTTCTCCTTGTCAAGCTCCTTCCTGCCATCAGGCTCCTGCACTAGCTATTTATTCCTCTTGTCTGGAACATTTCTCGCTCAGGTCTGCAAATGGCTGGCTTTTTTGTCATTTAGGTCTTGGCTCAAATATCACCTCCTCAGAGAGCCATTCCCTTACCAACCAACCAAAAGTAGACCCTCCATCTCAATGCATCACCCTGTCTTTATTTTGTTCATAGCACTTATCAAAACACCTGTCATCACATATTTGTTTGTGTGTTTATCTGTCTCTTTGCACTAGAATGTAAGCTCCATGAGAGCAGAGACCTGTCTATCTTGCTCACTGTTGTATCCCAGTGTCTAGCACTGTGTTGACACATAGAAGGCCCCTCAATAAATATTTGCTGAATTAATGAATGTTCTTGAATAGTTGTAGTTCTCATAAAATGGATATTTCTCTGTCTATATGCTGAAACGTGTCACACATATGTTCCTACATGCATGCCTATAAGTATACCTAATCTCAGGCTCTTTTTCTCTCTGAGCAACTTATGGTTCAGTAAATGCTCATGGAATTAATAAATGAAGGAATGAACTTCTACGACCTCCTTGCTGTTTCACCTAGCACATGGATACAAGCAACAGTGATGATCCTGATATCGCTTAGCCATTAAGTTGCCCTAAAAGTACTGCTCTCCAAATAAAGGAAGAGGGCTATCTACATGTAGTAATGGAAGAAGGTAACAGTTAAAGTTAGTGACAGAGTGAGCTGCAGGCTGGGGTTGGGGTGTGGTCCTCAGTGGAGAGTGGAGAAGGTGGAGTGCTTTAGCCACTGCAGTGGTTCTTAAACGTCAGGATTTATAAGGAAGCAGTGATTCTAATGCAGTAGGTCTGGGGTAGGGATGACCACCCATCCTGGTTTGTCTGAGACTTTCCCAGTTTTAGTACTGAAAGTTCAGCATCTGGGGAAACCCCTCAGTCTGGGAACAACCTGGATGATTGGTCAACCTAGCTCTGAGTGAGTTATTTTTAAGTAACACCCCCAGGTATTTCTGATGCAGGTGTCCCCAGGCCACACTTTGAGACACCGCAATTTATGTATAAGGCTTGGTGGCAGCTCAACCTACCTCATTAACCCTGATCTCCACTCTGATACCAAATAATAGGGTTGGCTCAGATGCTGTTCTCTTTCCAACCTTAGCTAAAGGGAACACTTTGAAAAGCTTCAATTGATTCAAGAAGATTGAAAATGCAGGGCTAAGTGATTAAGCCTCTTACAGATGGAAGAACATTTAAATGTCTAAATTGCCTGAGTGCTTTAAAAATAGGGAGAAATGGCCAAATTATATCACCCAAAAAGTTTAAAAATAATCAACTAAAAGGAACCACTCAGACTGTGAGTGGCATAGTGTCATTTCTTCCCAGTCTGTTGACCTCTTCACTTCAATGTCTGTGGGCAGAGTTGTTAAGTGATCTATGAAATGTTAACCTTTCTATCGCAGCTGCAGATGCTGTCACAGGAATAAATTTGAATTCAATTGATGAAAACGTGTCAAAGGACACCAATTTCTCTTTCCTAAATCACCTCCAATTCTTTCAAAGATTTTCTGCTCAGTTGTCACTGCAACTTGAAATCTATTTCAGTTTCTTCGCCTTAGATTTCAAAGTTGAAGTGTGTTCAATAAAGGATACAACCTTTAGTTTCAAATAAGCCGGGGTGAAGAGAGTCAACTACCTAAGCAAAGGCATATTTTCAATATGGGTGCTATTCATGGTTTGTGATATGTGTTGGTGTGGATGTGGAGAAGTTGGAACCTTTATACATGGCTGATGAGAATGTAAAATGGTGCAGCTGTTATAGATAACAATTTTGCAGTTCCTCAAACATTTCAACATAGAATTACCATATGACCCAGCAATTCTACTTTTAGGTGTATGCTCCAAAGAATTGAAAACAGAGACTCAAACAAATGTTTGTATGCAAGTGTCCATAGCAATGCAATGCTCAATAGTCAAAAGATGGAAACAACTCAAATGTCCATGATGGATGAAAGGATAAACACCTTGTGACATATATATATAATGGAATATTATTCTGCCATAAAAAGGAATGAAATCCTTTCGTGCAGCAAGGGAATCAGATACATGGTACAGCATGGATGAACCATGAAGACATGCTGAATGTAATTAGCCAGAAACAAAAAGACAAACATGGTATGATTCCATTAATATGAAATATCTAGAATAGGCAAATTCATAGAGACAGAAAGTAGATTAGAGGTTACCAGGGACTGGGGGAGGGAAAAATGATTAGTTATTGTTTAATGGGTACAGAGTTTCTGTTTGAGGTGATGAAAATATTTTAGAAACTGACTGTAATAATTGTTTTACAACAATGTAAAAAGTAATGTCATTGAATTGTACATTTTAAAAGGGTTAACACACACATAGACCTGATGGTGAATAGAAACTAGGAAGTTATGGGTGGAGGTGGGTTGGAGAAGAGAATGAGGAACCTGATGTCCTAAAGGTAGTTGCCTACCTGCAGCTTTGAAGATAAGAATTACCTAGGACCTGGCACACTGCAACAAAGATACAGAATGGGGTATAAGAGGTGCCACTCAGGTGAGTCAGGTAGATAGTTTTTGGGGCACACTTCCATAAGCTATAGAGTACATGGATGGGTAAATGACCAACACAAGTCTTGGTAAGCAGGAATATGAGTGAGTGAACAAGAATGTAGGAGCCGAGCACAGCACCAAGCAAGAGTTCTAAAAAATTGTGTTGCATTATTGATTGATGGGAGAAGATAGAGCGCTCAATAAATATTTTTGAATAAATATATTCATGTTGTTGCCTCTTTTTAAGATGTGTTTTCCCTCCATCTCTGGGGAAATCCAGCCCCCATCCCTCATAATACAGCCTCCTCTGTGAAGCCTGTCCTGATTTCATGTTCCCTACCTTAAATAGATGTGACCTCTCCTGTGACAATGAGGAGTTATGGAGAGGCATTAGTGCTGGGATTCATGGCCGTATTGGGCCTGGGAAGGGAGAGCTGGGCTTGAAATTTCAGGAAGGATCCCAGGTTTGCTCTTGAAGTTCGTACACAGGAATTGGGGTTGCTACAGGGCAGGAAACTGAGGGTAAACCAACAACAAAGTGACGGAAATCTGACCCTGATCAATCAGAGAAATGAACACAAACTATAAGTTGGAGGAAAACCAGTAAACCAATGACAAAGTTACCCGGACCTAGCCCTCTGATTGGTCCTAGACACAAATTCAAACCATGTAACAAATTCCCTTTACCTTTACATGAATGGCCTTGCCTCCTGGGGCATTCTTTCTTTTCCCACTTGTGGAAATCCTGTCCTGTTCTTCAAGGCCCAGTTCAGAATGAAGCCCCTTTATGAATCTTTCTCCGTTTTCATGTCTCCCATCTCCAACAGGAAATGAGCCCAGTCATGTTGCAATGAGAAGGAGATATGGATTGGCACCATAACTGGGGGCAGGGCATTGTTGGAGGTGCTGGGGCAAGAAAGATGGGCTAGTGTTGGAATGAAAGATCTAGGTTTTGTATTAAGAATTTGCACCTGGATTTGTTCATTTAAATTGGAATTACTATATAGAACAAAGTAACCAACCCAGGTCTCTGATGGCAAGAGCTAAGCCAGTAGTGAGGTAGGAACACGTGGATGAAGGCAAGGAGTTGACAGTGAAACATAAAAAAAGAAAGTAAAACTACTAATTGGCAGAGCTAGGATTTGAACCCAGGTTCTTCTGGCTCTAAAACCCATGATGTCATGCTCTATATCAGTGGTTCTCAGACTTCAGCATGCATTCAAATTACTTAGGGAGCTGGATTAAATGCAGATTTCTGGGCCTCATGCCTGAGAGTTTGATTCACTAGATGGGGCTCAGGAATTGGCATTTTAAGAAACTCCCTACCTGATTCTACACTCAGTTGTCCAAGAACCACATTCTGAGAAGCTTTTCTCTATTTCCTGGTGCCAATGACCTCAATCCTTAAGCCACTTTCATCTTTCATGTTTGCAATGTGCTAGACAGCTCATTTTAGAAAAGACTATTTTTTCCCCATTGATTGGTCTTGGCAAACTGGTAGAAAATCAATTGACCACAGATGTACAGGTTTATTACTAGACTCTTTATTCTATCTCAATTTATAATATATTTCAATGATCTATATGTTTATCCTTATGTCAGTAGCACACATTCTTTTTATATTGAAGTAAAGTTCAGATCATGTATCATTCATCATTGCAACCATTTTAAGCATACAACTCAATGGATTTTAGTACATTCACAATATCTACCATCACCAATATCTAATTCCAGAACATTTTCTTCACATCAAAAAGAAACCCTGTACCTGTTAAGTAGTCACTGTTCATTCCACTATTTCCCCAGCTCCTGGCAACCACTCATCTGCCTTCTGTGTCTATGCATTTGGCTACTTTAGACATTTCATATAAATAGAATCATACAATATGTATGAAGCCTTTTGTGTTTTCAAGTTTCATCCATGCTGTAGCATGTATCAATACTTTACTCCTTATGGCTGAATAATACTCCATTATATGGATATACCCCATTTTGTTTATCTGTTCATCACCTGATGGGCAGTAGGATTATTTCCAAACTTTTGCTATCATGAATAATGATGCTATGTTCATGTACAAGTTTTTATGTGGACATATTTCATTTCTCTAGAAGTATAATTTCTGGGTCATAAGGCAATTCTATGTTTAACTTTTTAAGGAACTGCCAAAATGTTTTCCACAGTGGCCACCCCCATTTTACATTCCCCCTTAATGGTTCCAATTTCTCACATCCTTACTAACTCTTGTTATATTCTGTTTTTTAGAGAAAAATTATAGCCATCCTAGTGGGTGTAAGGTGATATCTCATTTTGGCTTTGATTTGCATTTCCCTGATGACCAAGGACGCTGATTATCTTTTCATGTGTGTTGGCCACTTGTATGTTTTGTTTGGATAAATGTCTATCCAACTCCTTCACTCATTTTAAAATTGGGTTGTTTGACTTTTTTGTTAAGTTGTATGGATTTTGTATATATAATGATTTGCAAATATATTCTCGTATTCTATGGGTTGTCTTTTCACTTCCTTGAGAGTGTCCTTTGATATCCAAGAATTTCAATTTTATCTATTTTTTCTTTTGTTGTTTGTGCTTCTGTCATATCTAATACGAATTAATTGCCAAATTCAACGTATGCAGATTTTACCTCTGTATTTTCTTCTAAGAGGCTTATAATTTTAGCTCTTTCATTTAGGTCTTTGATCTGTTTTGAGTTAATTTTTGTGTATGGTACGAGGTAAGGATCCACCTTCATTCTTTTGCATGTGGATATATAATTGTCCTACCACCATTTGTTGTAGAGACTGTTCTTTCCCCATTGCATGATCTTAGCACATCTTGCAAAATCAATTGAACTTAAAGTGTATGGGTTCCTGTCTGACTCAACTGTATTTCATTGATCTATAATGTCTATCCTTATGCCACTAACACATTGTTTTGATTACTGTAGTTAGTAGTAAGTTTTGAAGTTGAGAAGTGTGAGTCCTCCCACTTTTTTTTTTCAAGTTCATTTTGGTTATTCATGGTCCCTTGTGATTCCATATACATTTTAGGGTAATCTTGTTCATTTATGCAAAAATACACAGTTGCATTTTGATAAGGACTGCATTGAATCTGTAGATAGTTTTACATGATATTTTTATCTTAACAATATTTAGACTTCCAATCCATGAACATGGAGTATTTTTTTCTACTTATTTAAGTCTTCTCAATTTCTTTCAGCAATGTTTCATCATTTTCAATGTACAAGTCTTGTACCTCCTTGGTTATATTTATTTCTAAGTATCTTATTCTTTTTGATGCTATTGTAAATATAATTGTTTCCCTAATTTCCTTTTCAGATTGTTCATTGCTTGTGTGTAGAAATAAAAATGATTTTTGTATGTTGATCTTTTATCTATCAACTTTGCTGAATTCATTTATTAGCTCTAGAAGTGTTTTTGTTAATTAGGATTTACTGTATATAAGATCATGCCTTCAGTGTATAGAGATAGTTTTATTTTTTCCTTTCTAATTTGGATGCCATTTATTTCTTTTTCTCAACTGATTGTCCTGGTTAGAACTTTCAGCACAGTGTTGAATGGAAGTAGTGGGAGCAGACATATTGGTGGTGTTGCAGATCCTTGTAGGAAACTTTCCAGACTTCTACCATTAAGTATGATGTAAGCTGTGAGTCTTTCATACATGCTCTTTATCAGGTTGATGGATTTCCCTTCTCTTTCTAGTGTGTTGAATGTTTAAACCAACATTCATGGGAAAAAATCCTACTTGGTCATGTTACATACCTTTTATATGCTGCTGGATTCATATTGCTAGTATTTTTCTGAGTGTTTTGCTTTTATATTCATAAGGGATTTTGGTCTTTAGGTTTATTTTTTATGATGTCCTCAGTTTTGGTATCAGGGCAATACTTACCTCATAAAATGTGTTAGGAAGTTTCCCTTCCTTCTATGTGCTTTTTGAAGAGTTTGAGAAGGATAGGTGTTAATTTTTCTTTAGACACTTGATAGAATTCACCATTGAAACCATCTGGTCTTGAGTTTTTCTTTATGGGAATTTTTTTTATTACTAGTTGAATCTCTTGTTAAAGGTCTATACAAATTTTCTATTTCTTCTTAAGTTAGTTTCAGTAGTTTGTGTGTTTCCAGGAATTTGTCCATTTCATCTAGGTTATCTAATTTGCTGGCATACAATTGTTCATAGTATTCCCTTGTAATACTTTTTATTTCTATTTAGATTGCTATTAATGGCCCATCTTTCATTCTAATTTTAGTAATTTCAATTTTCTCTTTTTCATTGATCAGTCTAGCTAATGGTTTGTAAATTGTATTTATCTTTACAAAGACCAAATTTTGATTTCATTGATTTTCTGTTATTTTTCTATTTTCTGTTATTTATTTATCCTTTAATCTTTATTATTTCCTCCCTTCTATTTGTTTTGGATTTAGTTCACTCTTTTTTTATTGTTTCTTAAGGTGGAAGATAAGATTTTTGATTTGAGATCTTCTTTTTTAATGTAGGCATTTATAGATATGTTTCCCTCTGATTACTGGGTTAGTTCCATCTCCTATATTTTTGAAATGTTTTTTCATTTTCATTCATTTCAAAGTATGTTTCTATTTGCTTTTTGATCCATTGTTGCTTAAGAGTATGTTATTTAATTTACACATATTTGTGAATTTTCCAGATTTCCTTTTGTTATTGATTTCTATTTTTATTCCATCATGGTCTGAAAACATATTTTGTATGATTTAAATACTCAAATTTACTGAAACTTGTTTTGTGTCCTAACATATCTTCTATCCTGAAGTATGTTCCATGTATAGTTGAGAAGAATATAAATTCTCCTGTTATTGGGTGGAATGTTGTTTAGATTTTTGTCATGTCTAGTTGGTTAATAGTATTGTACAAGTCTTCTGTATCTCTGCTGATATTCTGTCTATGTGTTCTAGCCATTATTTATAGTGGTGTGTTAAAATCTCCAACTATTATTGTTGACTTTTCTATTTTCCCCTTCAATTCTCTCTGTATTTGTGGTAAGTATTTTGAATCTCTATTATTAGATACATATATGTTTGGAATTATTATATATTCTTTTTGGATGGATCATTTTATTCTTACAAAATGCCCTTTCTAAACAGCTTTTGTCTTCATGTCTACTTTGCCTGTTATTAGTCTAGTCAGTCCAGTAATCTTTTGGCTATTCTGTGCATGATATGTCTTTTCCCATACTTCTATTTTCAATATATTC
>JAQQAC010015076.1:0-12603 GCA_029783875.1 Phataginus tricuspis | reverse complement strand
CCAGTTGTTTGCTTGCTTGTGGGTGTGGTGGGGAAAAGCCAGGTGGGACTGAGAAGTGGGTGAGCCTAGACTGTAAAGAACCAGGTTGTTCTCCCTCTGAGGATGGGGCATATCCTCAGTATATCAAGGGCAGCAGAGCTAGGGAATGGATGGTTCTCTGCAGTCAGTGCAGAGAGGTGGGGTGGTCTGAGTTGAGAGGCAGCTGGAGTCCAGGGGAACCATTTAAAGCCAGTGCCTCACTCTCCCACACCCATGACAGACTTTGTGATCAGTCAAGATACGTGCTTTCCCTCTGAGCCGCAAAGTAGCCTCAGCATCCTTCTCAACACAGGCAGCCCCGTCAATTCATTGAATTGGCCTAAGTTGCCATTAGAAGCCTGCACAATTTAAGGTGGAACACACTCCTTAGCGCTAAATATTCATAAACTTTTCCTTTCAGAGAAGATATGGGCAGAAGCATTTTTTTTTAACCATATTTCACTCTGGACTCATTTAATCTATTTCTTCCCCTACCTCCTTTTTTTTCCCAGGAGAAAATAATGAATGTCAAAGGAAAAGTGATTCTGTCAATGCTGGTTGTCTCAACTGTGATTGTGGTATTTTGGGAATATATCAACAGGTAATTATGCAATATGATGAAATGAAGGTGAAGTTCTGATCTTTTAGGATTAGCCAAGTCATCAGGTTGAATTAAAATTAGGATTAACTAAAACCATGAGAAGAGAGTCCACCCTTCTCGTATCCCTGAGCCCTTATATCATTTTATATTTATAATCATTAGATCTCCAAGTACCTTCTGGTTTAATTATCTTCCTTCCTGCCATGTGCCTGATGTCTTGATTTTTTGTACCTTTGCAATTCTGGGTAAACTAGATACAGTAACAATAAACCCAAAATGTAACTTAACATTGTTTGTATTATGAGATATGGAAATTACCTTTAAAAATTTCAGACAGCAATTCCATGAGAAATCCACTGTAAATTTTGCAATCCTAAAATATCTGCAGAGTTTAAAGAAGCAACTCAACTTGACTTTTGCTGCAAAATACACTCCAAGTTGCTAGGGATTCATTTGTGCCTAGCTAAAACTTCTGAGTGTTTGGGGTTTTTTTATTTTAACTTTGGAAAGCAAAACAAGCTAAGATCTTGGAGTTTTCAAATTCATCAGTGGATTCACCCCAGATATATGAGCTGTTTCTGAGGTTTTGGAAACTATAATGCCTAAAAGATTCCAGCTGGAGAAGCTTCTGACAGAAAGAAGTCTCCACAGACAGCTACAAAAATGCATGATGCCTTTGACTTAAGAGGCACTGGTACAGCTCAGCTTTTCCTCCAAAAAGTCCATTGTATAAGTCTCGGCAGGAAAAGCTGTCTTGGCACCATTAATATTTTCATGGCAAAGTGTTTTAGTAGCCCCCAAGTTCAAGATGACAGCCTGGATTAACATTTAAATGTCTCTTTCAATCCTTAAATTCTGAGATTTTGTGAGTCAAGAGGACCTTTTTGGCTACTAAAAAAGGAACTGTACCTTTAGGTACATCAATAGAAGGTACCAGAATACGGGAGCTATTATTTCCTGGGTGTGTATAGATCGAACAACTTCTGGAGTGTTATTTTGTTTCATTATGAACAACTCATTTTAAGAAAAAACAAGTTAGAGGGTGACCTAGTTAAAGGGGTCTACAAACCATGTCCTTCAAATTGAGCAAACCGGGGGTACTTAGTCCAGAGAAAAGATGACTCAGAGTTGGGTGCTGGAACTACCCATGAGCACCTGAGGGCTGAGGAAATATCCTCTCTGGAGTCTGGAGAAAGGCTAGCTGGGCTGGTCCTGTGCTTCCACTTACCTCCTGTGACTTTGGGTAAGTCACTCAGCCACTCTGTTCCTTACTTTTATCACTTTTAAAAATAGGAATAATAATAGCACCTGCTTCATAGTGTTGTTGGGAGGATTAAATGAGTTATTGTATATAAAGCACTTAGGGAAATGCCTGAGACTTAAGCACCAATAAATGCTAGCTGCCATCACCCATCAATACCACCCTCACCATCTCACCATCACCACCCCCGTCACCATCATCTGCTCCAGGGGGCAGAGCAGGACAGGGGATTTGGGCAAATGCAACAAAGAGCTCTAGCAGTTGGAAGAATCCAATGGCAGAACTAATGCCCTTCGGGGTCCCTGCCCTGAGTTGAGATGCTTACGTGGATAACCTTCAAGCTGTGAACACTTGATCAGATAACCTTGATGTTTTGAATCTCAGCCAGAGTTGTACTAACATATTTTGGGTGGTTCACAAAATTGAAATATGGGAGCCAAAGACCCAAATGTACATTTGGGCACTGACCTCCCAGAAGGAAGGTTATTTTGCAGTACTGGGCACACTCTCTCTGCACAGTAGCCAGAGCAGGCTCTGGCTGCTCTTCAGGGCCATAGTCTGGCACCCGGACTCAAGCCACATCATTCTTCAATGTGAGGAATCTACTTGATTGTTCGCAAGAGATTTAAACGGCAGCAGATCCTTTGCCACTTTGTGAATTGGCCATGTGTGGCCTGAGGTGCACTGAGGGCACTAACCTTACACAGCCAGGCAGCCCTGAGCTAAAAAGGATTTAAAAATAACTAACTGAACACATCTGCCAATTAGTAATTAGCACTGTTGTCAACAGAGCATTCTGAAAGAATGTCATCCAGGACAGCGTTTGATTGGAGGGTGGATGAAATTTTTTAAGTCTTGGAATTTTAGAGCTGGAGGAAAACTTCAAAGTTATAATAAAATGATGAGGAGGAGGGTGAGGAGGATCGCAGCTACTAGTTACTGGTGTTTTCATGTGCAGGAACTCACCTAGGCACCATCACCAGTTCTTAGACTAGCTCTACAAGGTGAATGTTAGTTCAAGTTTCTAGATGAGGAGCTGGGTCCCCATAATGTTAATGTTCCAGGTCATACATTCAGGAATATTTAGGTCCAGGGCTATATGACTGCAGCCCATGCTCTTACCCACTACACAATCCTTCCTTTAGTTGAGAGTTCCAATTTTTCAAGTGACAAAATGGAGACCAAATATGTGAAGTGATTTAATAGTGAATTTATGTGAGTTCTGACTAGAACTCAGATCTTCTGATTCATTGTCTGGGACTCCAACTTGAGCTGCTTGTCAGTGCTGAGTGCTGTGAGAGATACAACATGAGCCAAGTAGACCTCCTGCCCTCAAGGGGTTATGATCTATGGAGCAAGAGGACGTGCACACGAATAATCCATGATGCAAAGTGAGGAGGAAAATCAGAGGCAGAGAAAAGGACTGTGCGAATTCAACAGAGCAAAGATTATGTCTGGCTTGGAGGGAGATCTGTTTTTTGCATTCTTTAACAAATATTTGTTGAGCACCTACTGTGTGTCTGGCACTGTGTCTGACTCCTCCACCTGCCAACTCCCCGGTAGGATCTGGAGTCAGATTCCCCAGGTTCAAATACTAGTTCTGCTCCTTACTAGCGGACCTTGGGCAAATCACTTAATGTGCCTCAGTCCGACCTCTGTAGGATGAGGGAGACTGGAACCGACTTGCCTGGCTGTTGTGAAGATTTAATGACCTAATGTCTTTAATTGCTTAGAACAGCACCTTGCCAAGTATTAACTATTAGGAATATTGTCACAATTAACATAGAAACAAAGAATTTCAGAGCTTGGTCCAGGAGTGTTGGGCTCAGTGAGAAACTGCAGGTGGAAAGAGGGCATGCATTTTTTTCCTTCAAGGAGTTGTGGACTCCCGGTAGGAGGAAAAGGCAGATGGAGGGGTTAAGAGGCTAAGGGGCCCTGACAGAGTCTGAAACAATGATTAGTCACTTATTTTTTTTTTTAGAGATGAGTGAGCCGGGGCAAGGCAGAGGCCTGAGTCCAAGTCCAGAACTCTTTCGGCCAGGCTGTATCCGTTTTAATCATAGGGAGGAGAAGTGAACAAGTAAGCCATAGCATTCAGGCACAATGACCCTGCACAGAACAGCAGAGTGATCCAGCCCTGACAAGTTCTGTCACTTTGCCCCCAGAATCTCTCTCAAGTCAATGCACTTCTCTCCCTCCATCTCCATAGCTGCCTCTATCTGCACCTGGACCATTGCCACCCCTCCCTAACTGGTCTCCCACATTTACTCTTACACCCCCAGCAATCTAATCTCCAGTGACCTTTTTCAGATGCACATAAGACCTTGTCCCTCCCCTGCTTAAACCCCTTCAAGAGCAAAATCCTCAGCAGTTCCCAGCAAGATCTGGCTTCTAGCTACTTCTCTTTCAATTCCTTGCCCATTTAATAATGCCGCCTTCCTTCCTCAGGGTCTTTGCATATTTTTTGCTCTGTCTGAAACACTCTACTTCCTTTTCACCCAGGCTCTCAATATATCCTTCAGAGCTCAGCTAACACATTGCCCCTCCTCCAGGAAGCCTTCCAGGTCTTCTCATTCAGTGCTCATAGTTGGCTTTTTAAAAATATTTCTTCTCGGAATTTGAAGTCATGTAGCTGTGTGATTATGTGAAGAGGGTCTGCCTTCCCTGCTAGACTGGTATGCATTGCAAGGACACGAGGAGCTGTGTCTGTCTTAGCCAACACTGCATCCCCAGCACTGGGCACGTAATCACGCTCAGCAAGTTACCTGTTGAGTGAGTTGAGGATCCCGCTACAGGAGTCATACATTCACTGGCCCAGCTCTGTAGGTACTTAAGACAGTCTCATTGCCATCATTAACTTAAGAAATGCCCTGTGAGACTGCTCCACGAAAGGTTCCGAGCTGCATGTGGCACTAGGCTCTGAAGCCCTTGCTTTGTTTTCTGGGGCAAGATAAGCCCTGGGGGAGGAATGGCTGGGCCATGGTGTTCCTGAGTAGGTTGCAGGAGGGGACCCAACTCTGGAAACTCTCCCTCCGTGAAGCTACTCCTAGACAACGGAGAGCTTTTTTTTTTTTTAACTAAGATTTGAGATTCTCCAGAAACCTTCTGAATATTCCTAAGTGACTCCAAGTGGAAATTCCCAGTCTCTTGATATCACTGGCTATGTCTCAAAGGAAGGTGGGAACCTAGGAGTAGCCAAACCCCAGGCTCTCAACTCAACCCAGGGCTTAAGCGATAATGCTTGCAAAATAGCTTTTCTCAGAATTCAAAGTAACATGATATGTTTTTATTTCTCATTTGCTTTTAGCCCAGAAGGCTCTTTCTTGTGGATATATCACTCAAAGTAAGTGCCCTATGTCTAGACGTCTGTGCGATGTCTCCCCGCGTCTTTTGCACCCCCTACAGTCCAATCTTAACATAGCAGCTGGTGATGGAGCTCTGGTCCAAGGTGGAGGGGAAGGCTGGCTTCCCAGGAGTCTGGACTGCATTCCTCCCACCCCAGACTTGCCTTAATAGAACCGGGACTGCTGTTTTGCCCTTGCTTCTCATCTTCAAGTGGTGTCATTATTCCTGCCTTGACAGTTAAAAAAGAAAATCAGGGTAGATATTGTCCATTATGCTGCTAAGTGTATGTTGCATAAATAGCCTTGCAAAAAATTTCTTCAAGACAAGGGATCAGGAAAAATGTTGGGGTCTCCCTATGAAACTAGTGTTTATTATTATTAAAGGCAAAGAGAACTATGTAAGCTGCCTTTTTTATTGAAGTATCATTGATATACAATCTTATGTTGGTTTCAAATGTACAACACAGTGGTTCAACAGTTACCCATATTATTAAATCCTCACCCCCTCTAGTGCAATTACTATTTATCAACATAGAAGATGTTATAAAATTATTGACTCCATGTTCTCCATGCTGTACTACTGTCCCCGTGACTGGATTATATTGTGATTGCGAATTATTGTGCCCCTTTATCCTCCTCACCCTCCCCTACCCCTTGGTAACCACTAATCACATCTCAGTGTCTGTGAGTCTACCACTGTTTTGTTCCATTTTGATTTTTATATTCCACAAATAAGTGAAATCATATGGTATTTGTTGTTCTCCACCTGGCTTATTTCATTGATTGTAAGACCCTCTGGGTGCATCCAGGTTGCTGCAAGTGGCAAGATTTCTTTCTATGGATGAATAACATTCCACTGTGTATATGTACCACCTCTTCTTTATCCATTCATCTATTGATAGACACTTAGGCTGCTTCCATATCTTGACCATTGCAAATAGTGTGGTGATAAACACAGGGATGCATGTATCTTTCTGAATCAAGGATTTTGTTTTCTTCAGGTAAATTCCTAGAAGTGGAATTACTGGATCAAATGGTATTTCTATTTCCAGTTTTTTGAGGAACCTCCCACATACTGCTTTCCTAAGCAGTTGCACCAATTTACATTCCCACCAGCAGTGGAGGAGGGTTCCCATTTCTGCGCATCCATGCCAGCATTTATTTCTTTTGGATAGTATAAGCCTTCATTTTCCATCTTCAGCTTGGTTGCCAGGAAGCTCAGAGCAAAGTTTTGTGCTTAACCATTTGTACTTTCCTCAGTCTTCATTTCTGATATAATTTATTTCCTGGTGTTAAATCCTGGCTTTTATGCTTACACGCCATGGGATTTGGCAACTGGCCCAAACCCACTCGTCCACTATATCAGCTATACCAGCTGTATCACAAGTGGCTGGATGACCAAGGTCATATGAAAATACCTACTTGGGTGACTAAGTGTTTCTGTTCCCTTTGTTTTTTTTGTGTGCCGTTTCCCTGTTTATTGTAACTACACGTTCTTAATCATAAACCATCTCAGCCGCCTCCAGAAAGTAGATGGGCTTTAAAACAGGTTTCTTTAAATTATTATGCCTGATCATACCACACCATTTTATTTGCCCACCTGAAGGGCAGGTGCCATGAGGGGCACTGCCTCCCCTGGCTTCTCCCCCTTTTCCCTCCTCCAGAAGGTCCCCAACTTGGAGAGACTCTCACATTGAGAGTGTGGAATCCTCCACACATGGGTGGCAGAGGTGGCTGCTGATTACACTTCCTGAGTTTTCTGGTTCAGATTTCCTGAGGCTGTCACTGCTGACCTTTGTAGCAACCTGAATGCTCCTAGTTTAGCAAAAGAGATCATTCTTGGAAATGTGCACTGTTTTTTTTTTAATTAAGATTATGACTTGTTACAGTAATTGTCAATTTATAAGTCTCTTCCATATGCTATTTCATGTAGTCTTCAAAGCTGTTTCATTTATTACTAACTTCTCAGAGGAGAAAATCAGAGAGGGAACATGCCCTGCCCCAGGCACACAGCTAGGTAGTGGAACATGCAGGACTCAGGGTTATGTGTGAAAGCCCCCTTCCTTGTCACTTTTTTTCTGTCCTTCCCTCCCTCCTAGGGCTCCCTGGATGAGTTGCTGAGTGCTGGGGGCTACCCAGTGAGGGAGAGGTCTGGCCAGTGTCAGGTCCATCCTCTCTCATTCAGCTAGAGCAGCTTCACTTCTGTTTTATGAACTGGTGGTGTAAACAAAAAAATTTTAAGTTGTTTTCTGCCATAAAAAGAGTTTGGAAACCCCCGAATTTGGGACTGCCTCATTTTCTAAAAATGTTTGTCACTTGTTTCATTTCTTAGAAACCCAGAAGTTGGCGACAGCAGCATTCAGAAGGGCTGGTGGTTTCCAAGCTGGTTTAAGGGGTAAGGTGATGGGACCACCATCGGTGTCTGTCCCCTACCTGATGATTATAGGTAGAGACCAAAGAAAGCAGTTTCACGGACATGGCTTTGTCTGTCACCTCTCTTTCTACCTTATTAAAGTCATATGAAGAATCTGTTCTGTGGTTGGGACTAGGACATTTAAGTTGTTTTTGTCCTTTCCATTTAAGCTGAGGGTGAATGAGGCTTGGGCTGAAGTTCAGATTGCAGGACATGCTATCATAAGCTAAAATACTCTTATAAGGACTGTTTTATCAAGTCTCCCTGCTCCCTGAAATATCCTGAGGGTTACTGGGTCATTAAATTCTAACTGTGCTGACTTGGAAGGATAGTAAGAAAGGTGAGTACTGTGGCTTTCCCTTAAAAGTATGTCTTTATAATAATCATTTAGTGTCGTCCTTTCTCCAGACAGTCACTTGGGGCAGGTGTGCCCTGCCTTGGAACGCGTTTTCACCATAGTCACTGACTGTTCTGACCATGACGATTACCCTCACTGCCTTACTCAGCTGCTTTCCCTTTGTGCATAGGATCCACAGTTACCAAGAAGACATAGACAAAGAAAAGGAACAAAGAAAGGAAGACTACAAAAAGGAGCTTCAGCTATCAGACTGGTTTAATCCACAGTAAGGAAAGGAGCGTCGCCCCACGTGCAGTAAATCCATAACTCAGACAGGAGGGAGCGGGGCTATGCAGGCAACAACTGCCATTGGGAACATTCCTGACCGGAGATACAGAGCCTTAGCATCTATTAGACCTTAGCAGTAGGCTAGACAAGACACTAAGAGTCTGGGTGTTTTGACTCAAATGCTTGAGCAACAACACAGTGATTCTGACAGCAGTTGGCTAATGGCAGCAGATGAATCACAAATACTGGGGCTGGAAGGGGTCTTACAGGTTCCTGGGTTTTATGGAAAGACAGAGCATCTAGAAGTCAGAACAAGAAAATTCTCCCTGAGATTCAGCTAATTCATCTGTAAAATGGCAATGATGTTAAAAAATCTCATGGGGCCATGCATGCATTTATTAAACAAGCTTACAACAAATGTTTATCAAATGCCTTGATATGCTAGCCGCTGCTTTTCAAAATACAGGTCGCTATCCATTAATATGTTCAGAAACTAGCTCAATGGGTCAAAACCAGCTCTCTTTTAAAAGTTGAAATCATACAGAAAATCAGTGAGCATTACCTGAAAAGTACTGTTGAGTTGAATTTTTATTTCTATATATTTGTACATGTTCATCTATTTGGTTGTGATGTAAAATGTATTTCTCACTGTGGGCTGTGGTCAAAATACCAGAGAGACATGTTAGGCAGAAGAGGCAGGAAAAATCAACCTATATGGTTCTGGGCAAGAAGCTCATAGCTTCTGGGGGCAGTAGATGTAAACTAGTACTGCCAGACTGGTGAGGAGGTGCGACCAATCTGACTTAGAAGAATGTGGTTTGGGGAGTTAGGAGGCAGGAGCTGCCCAGGACAACCGTGAGGACTGAGACTGGGGGTGGTGCTGGCCCTGACCAGGAAAGGGGCCGGAGGAGGCGGCCCAGGCCAGGTGATGTATGTATGTTCAGGTACTTGTGGGCATCTGGACGGAGTTTCTCAGGGTGCCTGTTTAAGTGTGTCAGGGCTGATATAACAAAACACCATTCACTGGATGGCTCATAAACAGGAGAAATTTATTTCTCACCATTCTGGAGGCTGGGAAGTCCAAGGTCAAGGTGCTAGCAGATTTGGTATCTGCTTTGGGCACATTTCCTGGTTCATAGACAGCCATCTTTTTGCTGTGTCCTCACGTGGTGGAGGATTGAGGGGGCTTTCAGGGGCCCCTTTCATAAGGGCACTCATCTTATTCATGAGGGCTCCATCTTCATGACATAACTACCTCCCACAGGCCCCACCCCCAAATACCATCACACTGTGGGGTAAGTTTCAACGTATGCATTTGTGGGGGACGCTAACCTTCAATCTACAGCCGTGCCCATGAGCTCAGCAGATGTGTGGTGGAGACTCTCCAGTGAGAGTCATCAGAGTACAGATGGCAGAGGGATCTCTAGGCCTGGCAGAGGCCACCCGGCAAAGGATAGAACCAAAGCCTGCCTGACATCAGCATTTAAAGGGCTGGTGGAGGAGGAACCACTGTAGAAGGTAGGAGGATCGGGAGAGAGTAGCAGCTATTCCAGGTGAGGGATCTTGGGCCCTGGAGAGACTGAATATATTCTGCAAGTTCTCCTATTGTTTTGGGAAAGGGGGTCCATGCCAGTGTGGATGAGTAGGAATTTTGGCCTCCAATGTGTCACTTAACAAGCTAGGCAATAGGGTAGCCATCTATGAGATGCTAAACCATTACTGGAAATGTAAGAATGTGGAAGCATTGTGGTTTTGACAAGCCCCTTAGATGTGTATATATGTGTTGGAGGTGAGATGCCCCAAAGGGTGGGCTAGGTGAACCAGACTGGTCACCAAGCTCCCTTCTAAGGAGGGTAGCACACTTTTACTGTGGCACTTGTGCTTTGTTGAGCAGATTTTAGGAGGCGAGGCCAGGGCTAAATTACTGGAGACAGAGCTGAGAGACAGATCATGGCCCCAGTTATCCCCTCTCCACTCTCCCCCATGCATGGCTCAGTTTCTCCCCAAATGGCCAGCAGATATTTAAAGAATATTGGTTTGAAGCAACACCTAAGTTAAGCCTTCCCAGGGCACAATAGATTTTCTGCACGAATGAATGATGAGAGGAACATTTAAATGAATATGTATCTTTATATAAATGTGTTCTTTCCTATAAACCGCCTAAAACCTATTACAGTTGGGTGCACATTTCCACATCACGATCTCTCAGCTGTGACACCACATCCTCTTAATTTGCCTTCTACTTTTCCATTGCCCTTTCTCAGTCTCCATGGTAGGGGCCTCTCCCTTTTCCCAACCGTCAAATATTAGTTTCTGGAGGCTACGTCCAGTACACCTGTCTCTTTTCTTTGGGCACCACCTTCCAATCTGCTCGTGTCCATTTCTGTGGCATTATACTCCATTGGTATGAGAGGACCCCCACATATTTATCCTCAGCCCAGGGGTTTTCTTTGAGCCTGTACTTGTGTCTGCTGCTTGATATCTCTGCGTGTATCACATAACCCAAATGCATTTCCCGACTTCACTCCACCCTTGCATTTCTCATTTTCCATCTCAAAACCAGAGCCTGGGAGACTCTTCAATTCATCCTTTTCCTCCATCTGCTCCACAGTCTCATTCATGAACATGTCCTATTCATTCTTTCTCCAATATTCTTCCTGCACCATCTCCTTTTCTGCCTGCTGCAGCCCCCACCCTGGCTGTGTGCTCCAGCTCTTTGCTGAATCACTCAGCACTGAGGAGCAGCTACAGTAAATCATGTATTGTATGCATTCCCCACCTTTTTGGACCTGCTGCGATGATTCACAGAACTTAAGCACTTCCTCTCCCCAACCCTTGAGGACCACAACGTACCCTCTAAATAAGTACATAAAATTTAAAAGCTACCAGTAACCTCGATAGGTGGGTGTTTGGGTTATGGAGACGGCCCTTTTATTTTGTGGGACGCCTTTGGCCTGTGCAAGTGGAACTGCGCAAGCTGACAGTGGTGCCCTGCTTGGAAGAAAGGCCTCTGGCAGCTCCAAGCCTGTCCTGGCACTTTGCCCTCCTTTTAGAGCCCCATCATCATGACCTGAGACATCTCTCTGGGTGGTTGGCACTAGCGAAGTTTACCCCGTTCATGTGTGGTCTGCCCTCAGTTACTTCCTTTTTTAGGGGGTTTTGTGCATTTTGAGGACTAAGACTCTTGAGGCAGAGGCTCACCTGAAGCTGATCTGGATCCCATCCTCCCTTCTCCCTCCCCTTGCCTCCCCACTGCCTGTGCTTTCAGGCTGTCATCTGGCTTCTTAGCCGGGGTCACTGACGTGTTGGAATTGTCCGTGGAATTTAATAATTAGCAGATGGGAAATAGAAGATCTTAATTTTTAATTAAACATTCATTTTTAATATTGCTACTTTTTTTCCTGCCTGAAGGAGTCTTCCCAGCCAAGTAATAAAACTGGACACTGGTTTAATGACTCAGTCTTTCTAGAAGATGTGGGTTGAGTGGTCATGCAGTTGAGTGTGTTGCAGGCTGATCACCTGTGGGCTGTATGATTCCCAAGGGGTAGGACAGGCATCAGTTCTCTGATCTCCATGCTCAGTCATGGGCCTGGGGTAGAGCAGGGACTTAGGAAATGCACACAGAAGGATTCAGTGCCCTTCCTATAAATTAAAAGGCCAAAGGCAGTTTCTTTCTCCTTCTCTCCTCCCTCTTTCTTTATTGGTAAAATGGTGCTGATGCTAGCACCCACTTGACAAGGTGGTTGTGCGGCTCAGTGAGAGAATGAAAGTCAAGTACTTAGCCCCTGTGCACTTTAAGTGCCAAGTAAGTATA
Source organism: Phataginus tricuspis (assembly GCA_029783875.1). Classification (NCBI taxonomy): domain Eukaryota; kingdom Metazoa; phylum Chordata; class Mammalia; order Pholidota; family Manidae; genus Phataginus; species Phataginus tricuspis. The sequence goes on along the minus strand of JAQQAC010015076.1, from coordinate 527 downwards.
CCTCCTCCTTTTCTTTTTTTTAAAGTAAATTATCTGTTTACCAAATGTCCAGCTCATGCACAGCTGCAAGACTCACCTAGTGGGCTGTGTCAGATCTACTAAAAGGTCCTGGACAGACTAAAACTGAGGCCTGCCGTGAATAAGGTGGTGATACATGGCAGAACTCTGTTCTGAAACATCGGTTATGGAGGCATAAGTGGTGTTTGTGGTGTGTCTGTGTGTTGGTTTTTGGTTTGGAAATCCTGTCATTCCACAAAGCTGGAGTTTTAATGTGACTAAAAGCGTCACGTAAGCTTCTAAGAACAACAAAAGCTCATCGTTTTTGAGTCTGCACTGATAAAAATGCCAAAATATCTGAGTGAAAATGATGACAAATCTGGGTTTTAACCCCAGCACAGCAAGTAAATGTCCATATAAAAAGCAATATAGACACTTCCGGGAATATGGCGACGTGAATGGACCAGCAGAAAAATTCCTCCTAACATATTTATTCACGAAAATACAGCAAATACAACTATCCCTAAAAG
>JAQQAC010015075.1:0-12600 GCA_029783875.1 Phataginus tricuspis | reverse complement strand
CCAGTTGTTTGCTTGCTTGTGGGTGTGGTGGGGAAAAGCCAGGTGGGACTGAGAAGTGGGTGAGCCTAGACTGTAAAGAACCAGGTTGTTCTCCCTCTGAGGATGGGGCATATCCTCAGTATATCAAGGGCAGCAGAGCTAGGGAATGGATGGTTCTCTGCAGTCAGTGCAGAGAGGTGGGGTGGTCTGAGTTGAGAGGCAGCTGGAGTCCAGGGGAACCATTTAAAGCCAGTGCCTCACTCTCCCACACCCATGACAGACTTTGTGATCAGTCAAGATACGTGCTTTCCCTCTGAGCCGCAAAGTAGCCTCAGCATCCTTCTCAACACAGGCAGCCCCGTCAATTCATTGAATTGGCCTAAGTTGCCATTAGAAGCCTGCACAATTTAAGGTGGAACACACTCCTTAGCGCTAAATATTCATAAACTTTTCCTTTCAGAGAAGATATGGGCAGAAGCATTTTTTTTTAACCATATTTCACTCTGGACTCATTTAATCTATTTCTTCCCCTACCTCCTTTTTTTTCCCAGGAGAAAATAATGAATGTCAAAGGAAAAGTGATTCTGTCAATGCTGGTTGTCTCAACTGTGATTGTGGTATTTTGGGAATATATCAACAGGTAATTATGCAATATGATGAAATGAAGGTGAAGTTCTGATCTTTTAGGATTAGCCAAGTCATCAGGTTGAATTAAAATTAGGATTAACTAAAACCATGAGAAGAGAGTCCACCCTTCTCGTATCCCTGAGCCCTTATATCATTTTATATTTATAATCATTAGATCTCCAAGTACCTTCTGGTTTAATTATCTTCCTTCCTGCCATGTGCCTGATGTCTTGATTTTTTGTACCTTTGCAATTCTGGGTAAACTAGATACAGTAACAATAAACCCAAAATGTAACTTAACATTGTTTGTATTATGAGATATGGAAATTACCTTTAAAAATTTCAGACAGCAATTCCATGAGAAATCCACTGTAAATTTTGCAATCCTAAAATATCTGCAGAGTTTAAAGAAGCAACTCAACTTGACTTTTGCTGCAAAATACACTCCAAGTTGCTAGGGATTCATTTGTGCCTAGCTAAAACTTCTGAGTGTTTGGGGTTTTTTTATTTTAACTTTGGAAAGCAAAACAAGCTAAGATCTTGGAGTTTTCAAATTCATCAGTGGATTCACCCCAGATATATGAGCTGTTTCTGAGGTTTTGGAAACTATAATGCCTAAAAGATTCCAGCTGGAGAAGCTTCTGACAGAAAGAAGTCTCCACAGACAGCTACAAAAATGCATGATGCCTTTGACTTAAGAGGCACTGGTACAGCTCAGCTTTTCCTCCAAAAAGTCCATTGTATAACTCTCGGCAGGAAAAGCTGTCTTGGCACCATTAATATTTTCATGGCAAAGTGTTTTAGTAGCCCCCAAGTTCAAGATGACAGCCTGGATTAACATTTAAATGTCTCTTTCAATCCTTAAATTCTGAGATTTTGTGAGTCAAGAGGACCTTTTTGGCTACTAAAAAAGGAACTGTACCTTTAGGTACATCAATAGAAGGTACCAGAATACGGGAGCTATTATTTCCTGGGTGTGTATAGATCGAACAACTTCTGGAGTGTTATTTTGTTTCATTATGAACAACTCATTTTAAGAAAAAACAAGTTAGAGGGTGACCTAGTTAAAGGGGTCTACAAACCATGTCCTTCAAATTGAGCAAACCGGGGGTACTTAGTCCAGAGAAAAGATGACTCAGAGTTGGGTGCTGGAACTACCCATGAGCACCTGAGGGCTGAGGAAATATCCTCTCTGGAGTCTGGAGAAAGGCTAGCTGGGCTGGTCCTGTGCTTCCACTTACCTCCTGTGACTTTGGGTAAGTCACTCAGCCACTCTGTTCCTTACTTTTATCACTTTTAAAAATAGGAATAATAATAGCACCTGCTTCATAGTGTTGTTGGGAGGATTAAATGAGTTATTGTATATAAAGCACTTAGGGAAATGCCTGAGACTTAAGCACCAATAAATGCTAGCTGCCATCACCCATCAATACCACCCTCACCATCTCACCATCACCACCCCCGTCACCATCATCTGCTTCAGGGGGCAGAGCAGGACAGGGGATTTGGGCAAATGCAACAAAGAGCTCTAGCAGTTGGAAGAATCCAATGGCAGAACTAATGCCCTTCGGGGTCCCTGCCCTGAGTTGAGATGCTTACGTGGATAACCTTCAAGCTGTGAACACTTGATCAGATAACCTTGATGTTTTGAATCTCAGCCAGAGTTGTACTAACATATTTTGGGTGGTTCACAAAATTGAAATATGGGAGCCAAAGACCCAAATGTACATTTGGGCACTGACCTCCCAGAAGGAAGGTTATTTTGCAGTACTGGGCACACTCTCTCTGCACAGTAGCCAGAGCAGGCTCTGGCTGCTCTTCAGGGCCATAGTCTGGCACCCGGACTCAAGCCACATCATTCTTCAATGTGAGGAATCTACTTGATTGTTCGCAAGAGATTTAAACGGCAGCAGATCCTTTGCCACTTTGTGAATTGGCCATGTGTGGCCTGAGGTGCACTGAGGGCACTAACCTTACACAGCCAGGCAGCCCTGAGCTAAAAAGGATTTAAAAATAACTAACTGAACACATCTGCCAATTAGTAATTAGCACTGTTGTCAACAGAGCATTCTGAAAGAATGTCATCCAGGACAGCGTTTGATTGGAGGGTGGATGAAATTTTTTAAGTCTTGGAATTTTAGAGCTGGAGGAAAACTTCAAAGTTATAATAAAATGATGAGGAGGAGGGTGAGGAGGATCGCAGCTACTAGTTACTGGTGTTTTCATGTGCAGGAACTCACCTAGGCACCATCACCAGTTCTTAGACTAGCTCTACAAGGTGAATGTTAGTTCAAGTTTCTAGATGAGGAGCTGGGTCCCCATAATGTTAATGTTCCAGGTCATACATTCAGGAATATTTAGGTCCAGGGCTATATGACTGCAGCCCATGCTCTTACCCACTACACAATCCTTCCTTTAGTTGAGAGTTCCAATTTTTCAAGTGACAAAATGGAGACCAAATATGTGAAGTGATTTAATAGTGAATTTATGTGAGTTCTGACTAGAACTCAGATCTTCTGATTCATTGTCTGGGACTCCAACTTGAGCTGCTTGTCAGTGCTGAGTGCTGTGAGAGATACAACATGAGCCAAGTAGACCTCCTGCCCTCAAGGGGTTATGATCTATGGAGCAAGAGGACGTGCACACGAATAATCCATGATGCAAAGTGAGGAGGAAAATCAGAGGCAGAGAAAAGGACTGTGCGAATTCAACAGAGCAAAGATTATGTCTGGCTTGGAGGGAGATCTGTTTTTTGCATTCTTTAACAAATATTTGTTGAGCACCTACTGTGTGTCTGGCACTGTGTCTGACTCCTCCACCTGCCAACTCCCCGGTAGGATCTGGAGTCAGATTCCCCAGGTTCAAATACTAGTTCTGCTCCTTACTAGCGGACCTTGGGCAAATCACTTAATGTGCCTCAGTCCGACCTCTGTAGGATGAGGGAGACTGGAACCGACTTGCCTGGCTGTTGTGAAGATTTAATGACCTAATGTCTTTAATTGCTTAGAACAGCACCTTGCCAAGTATTAACTATTAGGAATATTGTCACAATTAACATAGAAACAAAGAATTTCAGAGCTTGGTCCAGGAGTGTTGGGCTCAGTGAGAAACTGCAGGTGGAAAGAGGGCATGCATTTTTTTCCTTCAAGGAGTTGTGGACTCCCGGTAGGAGGAAAAGGCAGATGGAGGGGTTAAGAGGCTAAGGGGCCCTGACAGAGTCTGAAACAATGATTAGTCACTTATTTTTTTTTTTAGAGATGAGTGAGCCGGGGCAAGGCAGAGGCCTGAGTCCAAGTCCAGAACTCTTTCGGCCAGGCTGTATCCGTTTTAATCATAGGGAGGAGAAGTGAACAAGTAAGCCATAGCATTCAGGCACAATGACCCTGCACAGAACAGCAGAGTGATCCAGCCCTGACAAGTTCTGTCACTTTGCCCCCAGAATCTCTCTCAAGTCAATGCACTTCTCTCCCTCCATCTCCATAGCTGCCTCTATCTGCACCTGGACCATTGCCACCCCTCCCTAACTGGTCTCCCACATTTACTCTTACACCCCCAGCAATCTAATCTCCAGTGACCTTTTTCAGATGCACATAAGACCTTGTCCCTCCCCTGCTTAAACCCCTTCAAGAGCAAAATCCTCAGCAGTTCCCAGCAAGATCTGGCTTCTAGCTACTTCTCTTTCAATTCCTTGCCCATTTAATAATGCCGCCTTCCTTCCTCAGGGTCTTTGCATATTTTTTGCTCTGTCTGAAACACTCTACTTCCTTTTCACCCAGGCTCTCAATATATCCTTCAGAGCTCAGCTAACACATTGCCCCTCCTCCAGGAAGCCTTCCAGGTCTTCTCATTCAGTGCTCATAGTTGGCTTTTTAAAAATATTTCTTCTCGGAATTTGAAGTCATGTAGCTGTGTGATTATGTGAAGAGGGTCTGCCTTCCCTGCTAGACTGGTATGCATTGCAAGGACACGAGGAGCTGTGTCTGTCTTAGCCAACACTGCATCCCCAGCACTGGGCACGTAATCACGCTCAGCAAGTTACCTGTTGAGTGAGTTGAGGATCCCGCTACAGGAGTCATACATTCACTGGCCCAGCTCTGTAGGTACTTAAGACAGTCTCATTGCCATCATTAACTTAAGAAATGCCCTGTGAGACTGCTCCACGAAAGGTTCCGAGCTGCATGTGGCACTAGGCTCTGAAGCCCTTGCTTTGTTTTCTGGGGCAAGATAAGCCCTGGGGGAGGAATGGCTGGGCCATGGTGTTCCTGAGTAGGTTGCAGGAGGGGACCCAACTCTGGAAACTCTCCCTCCGTGAAGCTACTCCTAGACAACGGAGAGCTTTTTTTTTTTTTAACTAAGATTTGAGATTCTCCAGAAACCTTCTGAATATTCCTAAGTGACTCCAAGTGGAAATTCCCAGTCTCTTGATATCACTGGCTATGTCTCAAAGGAAGGTGGGAACCTAGGAGTAGCCAAACCCCAGGCTCTCAACTCAACCCAGGGCTTAAGCGATAATGCTTGCAAAATAGCTTTTCTCAGAATTCAAAGTAACATGATATGTTTTTATTTCTCATTTGCTTTTAGCCCAGAAGGCTCTTTCTTGTGGATATATCACTCAAAGTAAGTGCCCTATGTCTAGACGTCTGTGCGATGTCTCCCCGCGTCTTTTGCACCCCCTACAGTCCAATCTTAACATAGCAGCTGGTGATGGAGCTCTGGTCCAAGGTGGAGGGGAAGGCTGGCTTCCCAGGAGTCTGGACTGCATTCCTCCCACCCCAGACTTGCCTTAATAGAACCGGGACTGCTGTTTTGCCCTTGCTTCTCATCTTCAAGTGGTGTCATTATTCCTGCCTTGACAGTTAAAAAAGAAAATCAGGGTAGATATTGTCCATTATGCTGCTAAGTGTATGTTGCATAAATAGCCTTGCAAAAAATTTCTTCAAGACAAGGGATCAGGAAAAATGTTGGGGTCTCCCTATGAAACTAGTGTTTATTATTATTAAAGGCAAAGAGAACTATGTAAGCTGCCTTTTTTATTGAAGTATCATTGATATACAATCTTATGTTGGTTTCAAATGTACAACACAGTGGTTCAACAGTTACCCATATTATTAAATCCTCACCCCCTCTAGTGCAATTACTATTTATCAACATAGAAGATGTTATAAAATTATTGACTCCATGTTCTCCATGCTGTACTACTGTCCCCGTGACTGGATTATATTGTGATTGCGAATTATTGTGCCCCTTTATCCTCCTCACCCTCCCCTACCCCTTGGTAACCACTAATCACATCTCAGTGTCTGTGAGTCTACCACTGTTTTGTTCCATTTTGATTTTTATATTCCACAAATAAGTGAAATCATATGGTATTTGTTGTTCTCCACCTGGCTTATTTCATTGATTGTAAGACCCTCTGGGTGCATCCAGGTTGCTGCAAGTGGCAAGATTTCTTTCTATGGATGAATAACATTCCACTGTGTATATGTACCACCTCTTCTTTATCCATTCATCTATTGATAGACACTTAGGCTGCTTCCATATCTTGACCATTGCAAATAGTGTGGTGATAAACACAGGGATGCATGTATCTTTCTGAATCAAGGATTTTGTTTTCTTCAGGTAAATTCCTAGAAGTGGAATTACTGGATCAAATGGTATTTCTATTTCCAGTTTTTTGAGGAACCTCCCACATACTGCTTTCCTAAGCAGTTGCACCAATTTACATTCCCACCAGCAGTGGAGGAGGGTTCCCATTTCTGCGCATCCATGCCAGCATTTATTTCTTTTGGATAGTATAAGCCTTCATTTTCCATCTTCAGCTTGGTTGCCAGGAAGCTCAGAGCAAAGTTTTGTGCTTAACCATTTGTACTTTCCTCAGTCTTCATTTCTGATATAATTTATTTCCTGGTGTTAAATCCTGGCTTTTATGCTTACACGCCATGGGATTTGGCAACTGGCCCAAACCCACTCGTCCACTATATCAGCTATACCAGCTGTATCACAAGTGGCTGGATGACCAAGGTCATATGAAAATACCTACTTGGGTGACTAAGTGTTTCTGTTCCCTTTGTTTTTTTTGTGTGCCGTTTCCCTGTTTATTGTAACTACACGTTCTTAATCATAAACCATCTCAGCCGCCTCCAGAAAGTAGATGGGCAACAGGTTTCTTTAAATTATTATGCCTGATCATACCACACCATTTTATTTGCCCACCTGAAGGGCAGGTGCCATGAGGGGCACTGCCTCCCCTGGCTTCTCCCCCTTTTCCCTCCTCCAGAAGGCCCCCAACTTGGAGAGACTCTCACATTGAGAGTGTGGAATCCTCCACACATGGGTGGCAGAGGTGGCTGCTGATTACACTTCCTGAGTTTTCTGGTTCAGATTTCCTGAGGCTGTCACTGCTGACCTTTGTAGCAACCTGAATGCTCCTAGTTTAGCAAAAGAGATCATTCTTGGAAATGTGCACTGTTTTTTTTTTAATTAAGATTATGACTTGTTACAGTAATTGTCAATTTATAAGTCTCTTCCATATGCTATTTCATGTAGTCTTCAAAGCTGTTTCATTTATTACTAACTTCTCAGAGGAGAAAATCAGAGAGGGAACATGCCCTGCCCCAGGCACACAGCTAGGTAGTGGAACATGCAGGACTCAGGGTTATGTGTGAAAGCCCCCTTCCTTGTCACTTTTTTTCTGTCCTTCCCTCCCTCCTAGGGCTCCCTGGATGAGTTGCTGAGTGCTGGGGGCTACCCAGTGAGGGAGAGGTCTGGCCAGTGTCAGGTCCATCCTCTCTCATTCAGCTAGAGCAGCTTCACTTCTGTTTTATGAACTGGTGGTGTAAACAAAAAAATTTTAAGTTGTTTTCTGCCATAAAAAGAGTTTGGAAACCCCCGAATTTGGGACTGCCTCATTTTCTAAAAATGTTTGTCACTTGTTTCATTTCTTAGAAACCCAGAAGTTGGCGACAGCAGCATTCAGAAGGGCTGGTGGTTTCCAAGCTGGTTTAAGGGGTAAGGTGATGGGACCACCATCGGTGTCTGTCCCCTACCTGATGATTATAGGTAGAGACCAAAGAAAGCAGTTTCACGGACATGGCTTTGTCTGTCACCTCTCTTTCTACCTTATTAAAGTCATATGAAGAATCTGTTCTGTGGTTGGGACTAGGACATTTAAGTTGTTTTTGTCCTTTCCATTTAAGCTGAGGGTGAATGAGGCTTGGGCTGAAGTTCAGATTGCAGGACATGCTATCATAAGCTAAAATACTCTTATAAGGACTGTTTTATCAAGTCTCCCTGCTCCCTGAAATATCCTGAGGGTTACTGGGTCATTAAATTCTAACTGTGCTGACTTGGAAGGATAGTAAGAAAGGTGAGTACTGTGGCTTTCCCTTAAAAGTATGTCTTTATAATAATCATTTAGTGTCGTCCTTTCTCCAGACAGTCACTTGGGGCAGGTGTGCCCTGCCTTGGAACGCGTTTTCACCATAGTCACTGACTGTTCTGACCATGACGATTACCCTCACTGCCTTACTCAGCTGCTTTCCCTTTGTGCATAGGATCCACAGTTACCAAGAAGACATAGACAAAGAAAAGGAACAAAGAAAGGAAGACTACAAAAAGGAGCTTCAGCTATCAGACTGGTTTAATCCACAGTAAGGAAAGGAGCGTCGCCCCACGTGCAGTAAATCCATAACTCAGACAGGAGGGAGCGGGGCTATGCAGGCAACAACTGCCATTGGGAACATTCCTGACCGGAGATACAGAGCCTTAGCATCTATTAGACCTTAGCAGTAGGCTAGACAAGACACTAAGAGTCTGGGTGTTTTGACTCAAATGCTTGAGCAACAACACAGTGATTCTGACAGCAGTTGGCTAATGGCAGCAGATGAATCACAAATACTGGGGCTGGAAGGGGTCTTACAGGTTCCTGGGTTTTATGGAAAGACAGAGCATCTAGAAGTCAGAACAAGAAAATTCTCCCTGAGATTCAGCTAATTCATCTGTAAAATGGCAATGATGTTAAAAAATCTCATGGGGCCATGCATGCATTTATTAAACAAGCTTACAACAAATGTTTATCAAATGCCTTGATATGCTAGCCGCTGCTTTTCAAAATACAGGTCGCTATCCATTAATATGTTCAGAAACTAGCTCAATGGGTCAAAACCAGCTCTCTTTTAAAAGTTGAAATCATACAGAAAATCAGTGAGCATTACCTGAAAAGTACTGTTGAGTTGAATTTTTATTTCTATATATTTGTACATGTTCATCTATTTGGTTGTGATGTAAAATGTATTTCTCACTGTGGGCTGTGGTCAAAATACCAGAGAGACATGTTAGGCAGAAGAGGCAGGAAAAATCAACCTATATGGTTCTGGGCAAGAAGCTCATAGCTTCTGGGGGCAGTAGATGTAAACTAGTACTGCCAGACTGGTGAGGAGGTGCGACCAATCTGACTTAGAAGAATGTGGTTTGGGGAGTTAGGAGGCAGGAGCTGCCCAGGACAACCGTGAGGACTGAGACTGGGGGTGGTGCTGGCCCTGACCAGGAAAGGGGCCGGAGGAGGCGGCCCAGGCCAGGTGATGTATGTATGTTCAGGTACTTGTGGGCATCTGGACGGAGTTTCTCAGGGTGCCTGTTTAAGTGTGTCAGGGCTGATATAACAAAACACCATTCACTGGATGGCTCATAAACAGGAGAAATTTATTTCTCACCATTCTGGAGGCTGGGAAGTCCAAGGTCAAGGTGCTAGCAGATTTGGTATCTGCTTTGGGCACATTTCCTGGTTCATAGACAGCCATCTTTTTGCTGTGTCCTCACGTGGTGGAGGATTGAGGGGGCTTTCAGGGGCCCCTTTCATAAGGGCACTCATCTTATTCATGAGGGCTCCATCTTCATGACATAACTACCTCCCACAGGCCCCACCCCCAAATACCATCACACTGTGGGGTAAGTTTCAACGTATGCATTTGTGGGGGACGCTAACCTTCAATCTACAGCCGTGCCCATGAGCTCAGCAGATGTGTGGTGGAGACTCTCCAGTGAGAGTCATCAGAGTACAGATGGCAGAGGGATCTCTAGGCCTGGCAGAGGCCACCCGGCAAAGGATAGAACCAAAGCCTGCCTGACATCAGCATTTAAAGGGCTGGTGGAGGAGGAACCACTGTAGAAGGTAGGAGGATCGGGAGAGAGTAGCAGCTATTCCAGGTGAGGGATCTTGGGCCCTGGAGAGACTGAATATATTCTGCAAGTTCTCCTATTGTTTTGGGAAAGGGGGTCCATGCCAGTGTGGATGAGTAGGAATTTTGGCCTCCAATGTGTCACTTAACAAGCTAGGCAATAGGGTAGCCATCTATGAGATGCTAAACCATTACTGGAAATGTAAGAATGTGGAAGCATTGTGGTTTTGACAAGCCCCTTAGATGTGTATATATGTGTTGGAGGTGAGATGCCCCAAAGGGTGGGCTAGGTGAACCAGACTGGTCACCAAGCTCCCTTCTAAGGAGGGTAGCACACTTTTACTGTGGCACTTGTGCTTTGTTGAGCAGATTTTAGGAGGCGAGGCCAGGGCTAAATTACTGGAGACAGAGCTGAGAGACAGATCATGGCCCCAGTTATCCCCTCTCCACTCTCCCCCATGCATGGCTCAGTTTCTCCCCAAATGGCCAGCAGATATTTAAAGAATATTGGTTTGAAGCAACACCTAAGTTAAGCCTTCCCAGGGCACAATAGATTTTCTGCACGAATGAATGATGAGAGGAACATTTAAATGAATATGTATCTTTATATAAATGTGTTCTTTCCTATAAACCGCCTAAAACCTATTACAGTTGGGTGCACATTTCCACATCACGATCTCTCAGCTGTGACACCACATCCTCTTAATTTGCCTTCTACTTTTCCATTGCCCTTTCTCAGTCTCCATGGTAGGGGCCTCTCCCTTTTCCCAACCGTCAAATATTAGTTTCTGGAGGCTACGTCCAGTACACCTGTCTCTTTTCTTTGGGCACCACCTTCCAATCTGCTCGTGTCCATTTCTGTGGCATTATACTCCATTGGTATGAGAGGACCCCCACATATTTATCCTCAGCCCAGGGGTTTTCTTTGAGCCTGTACTTGTGTCTGCTGCTTGATATCTCTGCGTGTATCACATAACCCAAATGCATTTCCCGACTTCACTCCACCCTTGCATTTCTCATTTTCCATCTCAAAACCAGAGCCTGGGAGACTCTTCAATTCATCCTTTTCCTCCATCTGCTCCACAGTCTCATTCATGAACATGTCCTATTCATTCTTTCTCCAATATTCTTCCTGCACCATCTCCTTTTCTGCCTGCTGCAGCCCCCACCCTGGCTGTGTGCTCCAGCTCTTTGCTGAATCACTCAGCACTGAGGAGCAGCTACAGTAAATCATGTATTGTATGCATTCCCCACCTTTTTGGACCTGCTGCGATGATTCACAGAACTTAAGCACTTCCTCTCCCCAACCCTTGAGGACCACAACGTACCCTCTAAATAAGTACATAAAATTTAAAAGCTACCAGTAACCTCGATAGGTGGGTGTTTGGGTTATGGAGACGGCCCTTTTATTTTGTGGGACGCCTTTGGCCTGTGCAAGTGGAACTGCGCAAGTTGACAGTGGTGCCCTGCTTGGAAGAAAGGCCTCTGGCAGCTCCAAGCCTGTCCTGGCACTTTGCCCTCCTTTTAGAGCCCCATCATCATGACCTGAGACATCTCTCTGGGTGGTTGGCACTAGCGAAGTTTACCTCCCGTTCATGTGTGGTCTGCCCTCAGTTACTTCCTTTTTTAGGGGGTTTTGTGCATTTTGAGGACTAAGACTCTTGAGGCAGAGGCTCACCTGAAGCTGATCTGGATCCCATCCTCCCTTCTCCCTCCCCTTGCCTCCCCACTGCCTGTGCTTTCAGGCTGTCATCTGGCTTCTTAGCCGGGGTCACTGACGTGTTGGAATTGTCCGTGGAATTTAATAATTAGCAGATGGGAAATAGAAGATCTTAATTTTTAATTAAACATTCATTTTTAATATTGCTACTTTTTTTCCTGCCTGAAGGAGTCTTCCCAGCCAAGTAATAAAACTGGACACTGGTTTAATGACTCAGTCTTTCTAGAAGATGTGGGTTGAGTGGTCATGCAGTTGAGTGTGTTGCAGGCTGATCACCTGTGGGCTGTATGATTCCCAAGGGGTAGGACAGGCATCAGTTCTCTGATCTCCATGCTCAGTCATGGGCCTGGGGTAGAGCAGGGACTTAGGAAATGCACACAGAAGGATTCAGTGCCCTTCCTATAAATTAAAAGGCCAAAGGCAGTTTCTTTCTCCTTCTCTCCTCCCTCTTTCTTTATTGGTAAAATGGTGCTGATGCTAGCACCCACTTGACAAGGTGGTTGTGCGGCTCAGTGAGAGAATGAAAGTCAAGTACTTAGCCCCTGTGCACTTTAAGTGCCAAGTAAGTATACCTCCTCCTTTTCTTTTTTTTAAAGTAAATTATCTGTTTACCAAATGTCCAGCTCATGCACAGCTGCAAGACTCACCTAGTGGGCTGTGTCAGATCTACTAAAAGGTCCTGGACAGACTAAAACTGAGGCCTGCCGTGAATAAGGTGGTGATACATGGCAGAACTCTGTTCTGAAACATCGGTTATGGAGGCATAAGTGGTGTTTGTGGTGTGTCTGTGTGTTGGTTTTTGGTTTGGAAATCCTGTCATTCCACAAAGCTGGAGTTTTAATGTGACTAAAAGCGTCACGTAAGCTTCTAAGAACAACAAAAGCTCATCGTTTTTGAGTCTGCACTGATAAAAATGCCAAAATAGCTGAGTGAAAATGATGACAAATCTGGGTTTTAACCCCAGCACAGCAAGTAAATGTCCATATAAAAAGCAATATAGACACTTCCGGGAATATGGCGACGTGAATGGACCAGCAGAAAAATTCCTCCCAACATATTTATTCACGAAAATACAGCAAATACAACTATCCCTAAAAG
>JAQQAC010015053.1:0-11696 GCA_029783875.1 Phataginus tricuspis | reverse complement strand
CCAGTCACCAGCTAAGGGGTCCAAAGCTCCCCAGGACTCCCAGTTTGCTGGGCTCAGCCTGCGGGGCTATCCGGCCCCTCTACTGAGCTCCTGTCTTTTAAGACCGCTGAGAAAGAGCGCGCGCTCTTCTTCCCTTTTTTTTCCTTTCTTTTTCCTTCCCGGAGCCTGCCGTGGGCAACTTGCACGTTCCCGGCTGGGACCCTGTGCCCTCTGTCTCTCCAATCTCCGCTATGCAGGCTGTGTGTCGGCGCTACCGGCGCAGACTTCCACTCCCTCCCGGCTCTGAATCCTCTCCTCCCACTGGAGCGCTGGGGGAGAGGAGCGCTCGGTCCCTCCGGGTCGTGGCTCCGTACCCGCCTTGCCGGGACTCCCGCCGGAGTGCTGGGGTGGAGGATTGCTCGGGTCTCGCTGGGTCGCGGCTCTGTCCTGCCTCACCGGGTGCCGAGTCCTCTCTCCGGTGTGTCTGACCACCGGAGCTCTGGGGGGGAGGAGCGCTCGGTCCCACCGGGTCGCTGCTCCGTATCCCATCCGCCTCACCAGCTGCCAAGTTCTCTCAGGTGTACCTGTACACTGTGCACTTTCCTGTGTATTCTGGTCTCTCTTTTAGGGATAGTTGTATTTGCTGTATTTTTGTGAATAAATATAATGTTGGGAGGAATTTTTCTGCCAGTCTGTTCACGTCGCCATCTTCTCAGAAGTCGGTATGGCATTTCTTTTTAGGGTGATGAAAATGTTTTGGGATTAGTGGTGATGGGTGCATAGCTCTGAATATACTCAATTACTGAACTGTATACTTTAAAAGGGTGAATTTTATGGTATGTGAATTATATTTGAGGTGTAACTTTTGGGGAAAGATATAGAATGGTTTCCTAGCTCTTGGGAATCGTAGTAAGCATTTGAATAAAGGAGTAGAGGGACCAGATTCTGGAAAGGACTCATAGACTGTTGGGCGTGGATGAGATGTCTCCTACTCTTTAATTTAGGATAAGCTGTCATGTAAGTTTATTTCCCATTAGGAATCCCAAGATAAAGAACCTAAATACTCTAACAGCTTTATGTCTATGGAGGCAGGGTTGCTGAACTGTAACTCTATGTAACAGACTCTAGTGGGAACCATGCATCAGCTTCCCAGCTCCCAACTCCCCTTGTGCACAGTCTCCCTACTACATAAGCACTTCCTCCTAGGTTACTAATAACTGCTACAAGAACTTTACCACTTTCTTTTTATTATTATTATTATTTTATTAAGGTATTATTGATATACACTCTTATGAAGGTTTCAAATGGAAAAACAATGTGGTCACTACATTTACTCATATTATCAAGTCCCCACCCATACTCTGATGCAGTCACTGTCCATCAGTGTAGTAAGATGCCACAGATTCACTATTTGCCTTCTCTGTGCTACACTGTTATCCCCGTGATCCCCGACACCATGTGTACTAAACAAAATACCCCTCAATCCCCTTCTCCCACCCTCCCCACGTGACCTCCCACACACGTCGCCTTTGGTAACCACTAGTTCCTTCATGGAGTCTCTGGGTCTGCTGCTATTTTGTTCCTTCAGTTTTCCTTCGTTGTTATATTCCACAAATGACGGAAATCATTTGGCACTTGTCTTTCTCCACCTGGCTTATTTCAGTGAGCATAATATCCTCCAGCTCCATTCATGTTGTTGTAAATGGTAGGATTTGTTTTCCTCTTATGGCTGAATAGTATTCCATTATGTATATGCACCACATCTTCTTTATCCATTCATCTACTGATGGACACTTAGGTTGCTTCCATTTCTTGGCTATTGTAAGAAGTGCTGCAATAAACATAGGGGTGCGTATGTCTTTTTGAATCTGAGAAGTTGTATTCCTTGGGTAAATTCCTAGGAGTGGGATTCCTGGGTCAAATGGTATTTCTATTCTGAGTTTCTTGAGGAACCTCCATATTTCTTTCCACAATGGTTGAACGAGCTTACATTTCCACCAGTAGTGTAGGAGCGTTCCCCCTTCTCGGCATCCTTGCCAACATTTGTTGTTTTTAGTCTTTTGGATGCTGGCCATCCTCACTGCTGTGAGGTGATATCTCATTGTGGTTTTAATTTGCATTTCCCTGATGATTAGTGATGTGGAGGATCTGTTCATGTGTCTGTTGGCCATCTGAATTTCTTCTTTGGAGAACTGTCTCTTTATATCCTCTGCCCATCTTTTAATTGGGTTATTTGCTTTTTGGGTATTAAGGCATGTAAGTTCTTTATATATTTTGGATGGTAATCCCTTGTCGAATATGTTATTTACAAATATATTCTCCCATACTGTAGGATGCCTTTTTGTTCTGTTGATGGTGTCCTTTGCTGTACAGAACTTTTTAGTTGGTGTAGTCCCATGAGTTCATTTTTGTTTTGTTTCCCTTGCTCGAGGAGATGGGTTCAGGAAGAAGTTGCTCATGCTTATATTCAGGAGATTTTTGCCTATGTTGTCTTCTAAGAGTTTTATGGTTTCATGACTTACATTCAGGTCTTTGAATCATTTAGAGTTTACTTTTGTGTATGGGGTTAAGACAGGAATCCGGTTTCATTCTCTTGCATGTAGCGGTCCAGTTTTGCCAACACCAGTTGTTGAAGAGGTTGTCATTTCCTCATTGTATGTCCATTGCTCCTTTATCATATATTAATTGCCCATATATGGTTGAGTTTACAGCATTGCTCTCTAGTCTGCTCCATTGGTCTATGGGTCTGTTCTTGTTCTAGTACCAAATTGTCTTGATTACTGTGGCTTTGTAGTAGAGCTTGAAGTTGGGGAGCATAATCCCTCCGCCTTTATTCTACCTTCTCAGGATTACTTTGGCTATTCAGGGTCTTTTGTGGTTCCATATGAATTTTAGAATGATTTTCTCTAGTTTGTTGAAAATTGCTGTTGATATTTTGATAGGAATTGCATTGAATCTGTAGATTGCTTTAGGCAGGATGGCCATTTTGACAATATTAATTCTTCCTATCCATGAGCACGGGATGTGTTTCCATTTATTGGTATCTTCTTTAATTTCTCTTATGAGTGTCTTGCAGTTTTCATAGTATAGGTCTTTCATTTCCTTGGTTAGGTTTACTCCTAGGTATTTTATTCTTTTTGATGCAACTGTGAATGGAATTGTTTTCCTGGTTTCTCTCTCTGCTAGGTCATTGGTAGTGTATAGGAATGCCATAGATTTCTGCACATTAATTTTGTATCCTGCAACTTTGCTGAATTCAGATATTAGATCTAGTAGTTTTGGAGTAGATTCTTTAGGGTTTTTTATGTACAATATCATATCATCTGCAAACAGGGACAGTTTAACTTCTTCCCTGCCATTCTGGATGCCTTTTATTTCTTTGTGTTGTCTGATTGCTGTGGCTAGGACCTCCAGTACTATGTTGAATAGAAGTGGGGAGAGTGGGCATCCTTGTCGTGTTCCTGACTGTAAAGGAAAAGCTTTCAGCCTCTCGCTGTTAAGTATAATGTTGGCTGTGGGTTTGTCATATATGACCTTCATTATGTTGAGGTACTTGCCCTCTATACCCATTTTGTTGAGAGTTTTTATCATGAACGGAAGTTGAATTTTGTTGAATGCTTTTTCACCATTTATGGAGATGATCATGTGGTTTTTGACCTTCTTTTTGTTGATGTGGTGGATGATGTTGATGAATTTTCAAATGTTGTACCATCCTTGCATCCCTGATATAAATCCTACTTAATCATGATGGATGATCTTTTTGATGTATTTCTGAATTCGGTTTGCTAATATTTTGTTGATTGTTTTTGCATCTATGTTCATCAGGGATATTTGTCTGTAATTTTTTTTTTTGTGGTGTCTTTGCCTGGTTTTGGTATTAGAGTGATGGTGGCCTTGTAGAATGAGTTTGGAAGTATTCCCTCTTCTTCTACTCTTTGGCAAACTTTAAGGAGGATGGGTATTAGGTCTTCACTAAATGTTTGATAAAATTCAGCGGTGAAGCCATCTGGTTCAGATTTGTTCTTAGGTAGTTTTTTGATTACCAATTCAATTTCATTGCTGGTAATTGGTCTGTTCAGATTTTCTGTTTCTTTCTGGGTCAGCCTTGGGAGGTTGTATTTTTCTAGAAAGTTGTCCATTTCTTCTAAGTTATCCAGTTTGTTAGCATATAATTTTTCATAGTATTCTCTAATAATTATTTGTATTTCTGTGGTGTCCGTAGTGATTTTTCCGTTCTCATTTCTGATTATGTTTATGTGAATAGACCCTCTTATTTTCTTGATAAATCTGGCTGGGGTTTCATCTATTTTGTTTATTTTCTTGAAGAACCAGCTCTTGGTTTCATTGATTCTTTCTATTGTTTTATTCTTCTCAGTTTTATTTATTTCTGCTCTAATCTTTAGTATGTCCTTCCTTCTACTGACTTTGGGCCTCATTTGTTCTTCTTTTTCTAGTTTCATTAATTGTGAGTTTAGACTGTTCATATGGGATTTTTCTTCTTTCCTGAGGTAGGCCTATATTGCAATATACTTGCCTCTTAACACAGCTTTCGCTGCGTCCCACAGATATTGCAGTGTTGAATTATTGTTGTCATTTATCTCCATATATTGCTTGATCTCTGTTTTTATTTGGTCATTGATCCATTGGTTATTTAGGAGCATGTTGTGAAGCCTCCATGTGTTTGTGGGATTTTTCATTTTCTTTGTGTTATTGCTATTTTCATACCTTTGTGGTCTGAGAAACTGGTTGGTACAATTTCAATCTTTTTTAATTTACTGAGGTTCTTTTTGTTGCCTAGTATATGATCTATTCTTGAAAATGTTCCATGTGCACTTGAGAAGAATGTGTATTCTGCTGCTTTTGGGTGTAGAGTTCTGCAGATGTCTGTTCAGTCCATCTGTTCTATTGTGTCAGTGCCTCTGTCTCGTTACTTACTTTCTGTCTGGTTGATCTGTCCTTTGGAGTGAGTGGGGTGTTGAGGTCTCCTAGAATAAATGCATTGAATTCTATTTCTCCTTCTAATTCTGTTAGTATTTGTTTCACATATATAGGTGCTCCTGTATTGGGCGCATAGATACTTATAATGGTTATATCTTCTTGTTGGATTGACCCTTTTATCATTACGTAATGTCCTTCTTTGTCTCTTGTGACTTTCTTTGTTTTGAAGTCTATTTTGTCTGATACAAGTACTGCAACTCCTGCTTTTTTCTATTAGTTGCATGAAATATCTTCTTCCATCCCTTCACTTTTAGTCTGTGTATGCCTTTAGGTTTAAAGTGTGTCTCTTGTAGGCAGCATATAGATGGGTCTTGTTTTTTTATCCATTCAGTGACTCAATGTCTTTTGATTGGTGCATTCAGTCCATTTA
The DNA here is from genome assembly GCA_029783875.1 of Phataginus tricuspis. Lineage (NCBI taxonomy): Eukaryota > Metazoa > Chordata > Mammalia > Pholidota > Manidae > Phataginus > Phataginus tricuspis. The sequence goes on along the minus strand of JAQQAC010015053.1, from coordinate 6,349 downwards.
CATTTAGGGTGATTATGGATAGGTATGTACTTATTGGCATTGCAGGCTTTAGATTTGTGGTTACCAAAGTTTCACGGTTAACTTCCTTACTATCTAAAAGTCTAACTTAACTCACTTAATATTGCTATTACAAACACAATCTAAAGGTTCTTTTTTTTTCTTCCATCTCCATTCTTTATATATTAGGTATCATATTCTGTACTCTTTGTCCATCCTTTGATTGACTTTGGAGATAGTTATTTTAATTTTTGCATTTGATAAGTAATTAGCTGTTCTACTTTCTTTACTGCGGTTTTATTACCTCTGGTGACAGGTATTAAACCTTAGGAACACTTCCATCTATAGCAGTCCCTTCAAAATATACTGTAGAGATGGATTGTGGGAGGTAAATTCTCTCAGCTTTTGCTTATCTGGAAATTGTTTAATCCCTCCTTCAAATTTAAATGATAATCTTGCCAGATAAAGTATTCTTGGTTCAAGGCCCTTCTGCTTCATTGCATTAAACACATCATGCCCTCCCTTCTGGCCTGTGAGGTTTCTATTGAGAAGTCTGATGATAGCCTGATGGGCTTTCTTTTGTATGTGATCTTATTTCTCTCTCTGGCTGCTTTTAATAGTCTGTCCTGATCCTTGATCTTTGCCATTTTAATTACTATATGTCTTGGTGTTGTCTTCCTTGGGTCCCTTGTGTTGGGAGATCTGTGCATCTCCATGGCCTGAGAGACTATCTCCTTCCCCAGATTGCGAAAGTTTTCAGCAATTACCTCCTCAAAGACACTTTCTATCCCTTTTTCTCTCTCTTCTTCTTCTGTTATCCCTATCATGCGAATATTGTTCCGTTTGGTTTGGTCACACAGTTCTCTCAATATTCTTTCATTCTTAGAGATCCTTTTTTTCTCTCTGAGCCTCAGCTTCTTTGTATTTGTCTTCTCTCATTTCTATTTCATTTATCATCTCCTCCACCATGTCCAATTTCTTTTAATACCATCTATTGTGCTCTTCAATGATTGGATCTCCGACTGTAATTCATTCCTTAGTTCTTGAATATCTTTCCGTACCTCTATGAGCATGTTAATGATTTTTATTTTGAACTCTCTTTCAGGAAGAGTCATGAGGTCAATGTCATTTAAATCTTTCTCAGGAGTGGTATTAATAATTTTACTCTGAACCAGATTCCTTTGGTGTTTCATTTTTGTATATTGCGCCTTCTAGTGCCCAGAAGCTCTACTCCCTGGAGCTGCTCAGCCCCTGAAGCAATGTCAGGGGTCACAGGGGAGTGGGATTGGTGCCTTGGGGGAGAAACAAGCTGCTTCCTGCCACCTGGCTGCTATGCCTGTCTCCACTGCCTGAACCAGTGGGCTGAGAACACAGGTATAAGCTTCTATGCTTTGCATTTGTAGTTGCTGTAGACAGATCTTCCCTCTGCTGGGCTAATGCCAGGGTAGGGTTTGCCGGTTTGCGAGCCAGGTGGGGCTGGCCGGAAGAAAAGTGCAGTAGGCTGCGTATCACGGAGGGGTTCCTTGGAGCGCCAGCCAGGGAGCTGTAGCACCTGAAGATCATCTAAGGAGGATTTCTTTTTCCTCCTTAAGTATGAGAGTCTATATGGCAAAGTTCCCAACCTGCTGGGCAGAGTGCACCTGGACAATTTTGTCTATCTGTCTTCTCTCCTGAGCAGTAAGCTCTGTGCAGTCCTTGCCCCTTTAGCAGCCCTCTTGCTAAGGGCTTCCTTGTTAGGAAGTCTCTCAGACTGCCCACCCTTTTATCCCAGAGCTGCCGGATACGGATCCCTGCTTTCCACAAGCAGCTGGAATCTCAGTCTCTCCTGGAATTCTGCCTGTCTTAGCTTTCCAACCCCATAATCACAAGAGTATCATGCAAGCACCATGAATTGTAGGTTTGTGCTCCCAGAGCAGATCTCCAGAGTTAGGTATTCAATAGTCCCAGGCCTCCACTCCCTCCATGCTCGGTTTCTGTTCCTCCTGCTGGTGAGCTGGGGTGGGGGAAGGGCTTGGGTCCCACTGGGCCACAGCTCTGGTACGTTACCCTGTTCTGTGAGGTCTGCTCTTTTCTCCAGGTGTATGCAGTCTGGCGCAGTCCTCTTTCCTGTTGCTCTTTCACGATTAGTTGTATTAATTATATTTTCATATTATATGTGGTTTTAGGAGGAAGCCTGTGTCTCACCTCTCACACCACCATCTTTAATCCTACTCTGTATCTTTACCACTTTCTTTCAGGTTGTTGTTGAGGTACTTGAATGGGGCAAAATGATAAGCCCATCAGAGATGGCATTTACAATCATCATTTTCTGCTCATAAAGCAGTTTATTGTAACTAAGTACATGCTTTATTAAAAGACAGTTTTAGATTCAGATCATTAATGTGTTATGTAAAAAAAGACTATCTCCCAATTGTATCTGCCTGGCTTTCAAGTCCCCATATGATGAACTCCCATTTTATTTATCCCATCTTAGCACCTGTCCTGCCCATTCAGTATTTTCTACAACAGTCACTTCAATATCCCAACCCTTTGTCCACACGAGCCCCTGAGATTTCACTCAGGTGTCTGGCTCCTAGGACTACCTCATCCTTCCTACTCCGTCTCCCAATCCTACCCATCCTGCCACATTCAGCTCCAATCTCAATACCTCCTCAAAGCTTGCCCCTCACTAATCTAGGCTACACTGATTGTTTCTCTGAATCAATGCGTCCCCTATATTACACATCAGTCTTCCCCCATGACAACGTCAGCTTGCTGAAGGCTTTACCTTACAATTCTGTGTTTCAGAGTATGTGATCAATAGTATTTTTACTGGAGTTAATTATCCTATTATATCCTGTTTTTAATAAAAGGGACTTAAAAGTTTAAGACAATTAGATGTGACATACTTTCCATCAAAATTTCTCAGTTACAAGGATAGCATAATTCTGCTCTAGGCCTAAACCTTTTTATGCTTCCTGCTTGCCAAGTTTTCTGTCATAATTCATAACCTCCCCATCCAAGAATGATAAAAGGAAATTAACTTTTTAAGTAGTTTTCTCTGCAAGCCAGAAGCCCTGCATTGGCCATGCTCACAGTGGCCAAGATGCCTACAAGCACTGCCCTTTGAAAGTCGCCACTGCCTTAGGCTAAAAAACATCTCATGCTGACTCATGTCAGTACCACAGAATATGGGTCTTCAGGTGATCTCCAAGGAAAAGAACCCAAGTCCCTTGATTTGAATGCTATTATACTGTGCATGAAAAGTTTTTGCTTTTTTAAAAAAACCTCGCACACACACAAAAATAATCATGAGGCAGACCACATGTCAGTTAACTTCTGTGTGTAGCTGGAATTAGTACCATAAAGCTCTCAGTTTAATTTTTCTTTACCACAAAGGAGTGAGGAAAGGGTAGAAATGAATGGTAGGGCCACTTGCTGGTAGAAAAGGGGGCTGGGTTCCATATTCATTTTGGAAATTGAGTAGAAAGAATTGTTCTACCCTCATGCCTGGACACAGAGTAGCCCAAGGGAGTAGGGAGGAGCCAGACAAAATGTATAGCCAGCAGTTTTCTGTCAGCAACTTTCATGTCCAGTGGGCAGCTGTCCCTGAGTTCATCTGGGGGCAGCTGGAATATGTTCCTTTTGATGCTGGGACCAGGTGCACCTGTGAGCAGATGAATGAAGATCTTGCAAAGTTTTATTCAGGCAAAACACACCTGAAGGGCTGGAGGAAGCTTCTTTATGGTCTTCCCGGCTCAAGAAGTAGGGAACCTAATGTGTATCTGGTGGTCTGTACAGTCCTATGATGAATAAGATATTTTTGTTGCTTTTCTAAAATCCCTTTCCTATGCAAAGATTCCTTCAGTTAGGTTCTCTATTATCCTAAATGTGCTCCTCCGGTCATGAGTGGGTAAGGACCTATTTAGCCAAGATAAGTAGGCTGCCTCAGAACTTCCCATAGGGAACACTGAAATCTGATTCTTCTTTTTTCACTTAGTCTCTAGGTTGAGAACTCTAAGAAGGAAGAGACACAGGATAAGGATGGGAAAGACTGAGCCTTTTTGAGAGTCCACTCCTCTGCTGAGTGCCACTTTGAAGGGAAAGAAGAAGTCTAATGGCAATTTCCAGCCCATTCTGGGTTGGCCTCTCGGAGGCTCTGGCTTCCGGGTAACGTCCGCAAAGGTCACAGCAGTTGTCAAAGATACTTCTGTTACTTGTTGGAAATCCTGCAGGAAGAAAGTCCGTAACAGGTCAGGACTCAGTACCCATTCAGAGCCCTCCAACTTGACTGTTACCACTACTTTCTCTGAAGAAATACCAAAACCAAATTGCTTAAGCAAGATAATACCTTTTTCTCATATTGGTTCTATGTAGTTCTCCTTCTGTGATACACAAGGAAAGAATTTCTTAGCAGCAGTCCATGACAGCAAAACTATGAACAAGTACACCTATCTAAAGGCTGACTCTAGCTGCCCCACGTCAGGGAGCTGCCTGATATCAGCGGCCAAATGGCAAAACTGCTGCTGCTACAAGCTCAGCAGCTTTACCTTATCAAGTCCCAGAAGGCTCTGGGCTCTGAAACAGTAAACATGTACCAGGGCAAGCAGCAGTGGCAATTCTATTCCTTCTTCCATTACAGAAAAAAATGTGAAACTTCATGGAAAAAACAAAAAATTCAGTAATGTAGATTTAAAAAAACCATCAGATCCACAGACTCTTAGGCTTAGAAAGGACCAATTCAAGCCAAATAAAAACAGATGCTCCCAGAAGGGATCTTGTCAAGCAGACTCATGTGTTTTTGATCTAATAGACATAACTTTTGGTAGATATTGTTGTAGCTGGATGGCTGGAACACGTTTATCTAAAATGAATTCCCTTTGTTCTGACTCTGTGCTTACCAAGCAAACTTCTGATTATTATTTTACAGTAAATAACTATCTTTAACCAGAAACAAAGATTTTCTCCATTCACCCTCCTTTACTCTGATGCCATATACAATCTGCTTAGTCTTTGGCAACAGTCAGTGCCAGGCTCTGGGAACATAATTTTGCCTGGAATAATCTTTCTAGATACTTATTTAAAAAGTGGGTTTGGGACCAATGTTGTGATAATCTTGCAGATCATAGTAACTCTGGACTCTTTTTTTGAAACAGTGAAGCTCATGAGAGACTTGGAAAGAATATAACTACTGAGGAACTGAAAGAACCACATTCATTCCAAGGACAGCCAGCTTAGGCTGAAGCTGCCAGGGAATCCTGATTCCAGCCAGGCATGAAGACCCGCTGAAACAAAAGTGGGCAAGATTTAACTTCCACAATTTACTGTTAGGCCTCTAATTTTTCCCTTTGGGGGGAGAATATATACTAAATTTTGGGGGCAAAGCTTTGCACTTGACATTGATGCATATTAATAGTGTGGTTTAATCTCATTACAGAATGCCTGGTGAGCTGTATTGGCTGGAATTGACAGAAATATTTTGGGATGGACAACAGGGAATTAATTTTTAGCCTCAGGTTCAGTGTTGGCTAGGAGTTGATTTAATTAATATGTGGTTCTGATTTGTTTTCTAGGGAAAAGGCAAATTTTCTATTGCCTGCTAGCAGTCCTAGTAGGATACCCAAAGGAGCTGTTTAGAACTGGGATGGTGGGCTCATGGCAGAAGAGCAGTTTTATATTAGGAAGCCTACCGCTACATACCCAAGTCACATCCACCTACCAAATGTTTATTAGTAATAACGCTGATTATTATTTTTTAAACCTCTGCCTTTTAATTGGTTTCAAATTCAGGTAGGAAAAAGAGGAATGTCATTGGCCCCTTCAAACTCAAAGATCAAGAAGAGTTTGGAGGCTTGAGGTCAGCTTATACCCAGAATTAACCTCTAAGATACCTATGAGCCAAAGAAGGCAACCGTTAGACCCATGTCTACTCAAATAGATATTCATATGTGTATGTATATATGTACACACACACATTTTTTCTTAGTAGGTCTTAGGCAGCATAACTTTCTCTTTTTGGATGGGTCCCACCTATTTACCATCATGGATCCCATTCCAAAAGAGACTCTTTCTTAAATTCCTCAAAATACAGTGTTCTCTAGAAAAGCTCATTGTACAGTGTTGTCTGTACCCACACTATTTCAATGTTTTAAACAGTTCCTATGTAGTGACTATGTGATGGGAATAGGCACCAGCTTTCTCTTGGCATGGATTCCTTGTACTTATGGAAGGCTTTTATTTTTGTTCTGACAATAACAAATGAACTTAGGAAAATACGGGGTAGCTGAGCAATAGAACCCCACATGAATGGCCCAAGAATAATGCAAGACACTCTAAGTTACAAAACATTTCAGAAATCATGATGATGAGAGAA
>JAQQAC010015030.1:0-11204 GCA_029783875.1 Phataginus tricuspis | reverse complement strand
CCAGGGCACTGCTGGCACTCAGGTTGACAGTGGAAGTCACGGCTCTCTGATATAAATTGGAGCGCAAGGTACAAATCTTTAGGGGGAAGTTGAAAACATCTGGGCTCCATGCCTTCACAAATATCAGGAGATTGTGCCCCTGCTGCATGTAGTCAAGGTATCTCTGTGAGCCTGAAGGCAGGAGCTTTTGAAAAGATGTTTCGAGATCCAGTCCCAGCCCATGGCAGCAGTAACTGTAGGTTTTGTCATGGATCTCCGCTTTGATCACACCCCCTCCAGAATTTAACAGTGCACATGTAGCTTGGATGATTTTAGAATTCTCAGTTCTTTTCAAATAACTGCTGGTCATCTTCTTCCTGTTCTCTTCTCCAAAAGTTACTCTGCCCACTTCTACAATTATCTCAGGATAGAGCATTTCTGTATCAGTCTTGAGACTCTCCATCTCAGCAGCCCCTCTGTGCTCCAAACAATAACAGAAAAGGGGTTCCAATTAATTGCCAGGACAGAAATGCTTCTACATTAACAAGAATCCTAAAGATGACAATATTTTCTAGATATTACAATATTTATAAATTATTGCAGGTACATTTTTAACATCAGCAATAACTGATATCACTGTTTTCTAACAACTTTGCCAAGATCCTTAGCCTTTCTAGCATGAAGAGGCATAGACAAAGGTGAACGTTTAATGTTTTGCCATATGGAAAATTATGTTACTGAAATTTTTGCCATTTTTTCATTTAAAATCAGGAAGCTCCAACAATAAGCCCAGGTGTAAAGGGCAGGGGTTGGCACAGGAGCCAAAGCAGGTTATTAGAGAATTTGCAGGAGTAGAAGTTGAAGTCAAAAGATGCTCCTATTTAAAATTCAAAGGAGAAAGAAAGGAAGGCAGTAGGGAACTAAAGGAGTATAGTTCTGGAGTATACGCGATGTAGAAGATCTTACTATAAAAACAAACATTAAGCTCAGTGTTGTTTATGTGCTATTTTAAAAACTTTATTTTACTTCTGAAAGAATGGTCACTTGATATCAAATGCAGAAATATTTTTAGCTCTTCAAACATTCTTCTAAAAGTACATTTCTTTAGATAGAGTGGGATGCCAGAGTTTTCCTTCCCTCCTAGTAGTTCTTCCCTGTGCTGTGGGAGCCTCTAAGAGTTAGAAAAGGACATGAGCCTTTGGGCTTGTAAACTGTGGTCAATGTCTTTTTGCTTCACAAGCCAGAGAACAGCCACCTAAACTGAAATTAGCAAATAAAGCAAACGTTTCAGAAATGACCTCCTTAGCTCTTGGTAAATGCAAAATATTTACTAACCCAAAGAAAAGTTCTTCCTCTAGAAGAGAACCCATTCCTTCTGTGTGATCTTTGCAAAGCAGAGGCAATGTGGGTCTATACCCCCCAACCATATACCATCAAGAGGGAAAAAAGCAGGGCACGTGCTCTTCTCTGCCATTAATTTGCTCTTGGCTGCCTTCTCACTTCCTCCAGGCCACCCAGGATCAACCTGATGAATTGTTTTTTCATATGTGAGAATCTTCTATAGGTAAATGCAAATGTATGACTCTTAGAGAAACTTCTCATGACATTCTATTCATATCATAGAATCACAGAAGTGTTGGAAGGGATTTTAAAAATCTTCCATTCCAACCATCTATCTGATTCTTAAATCCTTCCTATAATATTCCCAACTCCCAACAAATTGTTTTCCAGCCACTGCTTGAACAATTCCAGTAGCATGTAATTCACTACCTCTCAAAATAGTTCCTTCTATTTTCTGACAGCTCCGTTAGCAATGGCTTCCTTATTTTCATCTATAATTTGTCTCCCTGCAATTTCCATCTGCTGGGACCCACAGAACAAATCTAATTGCTTTTGAACTAGTAGACCTGTACTCTCATGACTCCCTAGTCTCATGGATGTTTCTTAGAAGCCGATGACAACTATAATAGATACATCCTCTCCACACTTCCCAACATTTCTCACCCACTTTCTTTTACAAGTTTCTCCTGAGCTCCTATCTTACCAAGCCTTTCATGCCTTCAGACATAAACTGCACCTAAGAGGAGATGGATAAGATTTCAAAATAATTTTGTTTTCTTACCTGATGATCTTGGTTTTCCTCTTGCTGTTTCAGTTCCACATCTGGCTTTGGTCTGAATATTTGTCTTCTGTCACAACCCCTGTTGCCCTTTGATAGCAGCCTGGGAGCAGCAGGAACTCTGCCAGACTCCCCTAGTCTTCAAAACATTTCTGAGGAAGGCTGATAAGGACTCAAGAAAAGCCTATGACAGGGCCGACTAGCAGGCTGGTCTGACCTCTTGGAGTGAATGAAGTAGTAATGTGAAAATTCAGGGGTTTTCAAGTGAAGGGCCAAAGCTAAACTCCCCATCTCTAAAGGGCTGAGTGTCATTGCCACACATATTTTCTAAATGGTCTATAACAGACATCAATTGTTTTTATAATTTAAAAATAACTAAATGAAAAAATAAACAGACGAGAGACAGTTATCTCATTTAGGGGGTCTGGTTAAACTGGACCAAGCTTTTTGTAGTAGGTTGAATAATGGCGACCAGTAATCATCATCATCATCTTATTATTATTATTATTAACCTGTACATATTAACTCATAAGGGAAAAGGGTTTTTGCAGATGTGGTTAAGTAAGGATTTTGAGATAGATTATCCTGGATGATCTGGGTGGACCTTAAACCCAATCACAAGTGTCCTCATAAGAGAGGAAGAGAGGGATTCGATACACACAAAAGAGGAGGCGACAACCCGACCATAGAGCAGAGATTGGACCAATGTGGCCACAGATGAAGGAATGATGGTAGCCACTGGGAGCTGCAAGAAGCACAGAATGGATTCTCCCCTGGAAGCTCCCCTGTTGACACCTTGATTTTTGGCCAGTGAAACTGATGTCAAACTTTTGGCTGTGAGAAAATAAATATCTGTTGTTTTAAAGTAACCAAGTTTGTGGTGATTTTTTCAGCCACCACAGGAAAAGAATATACTTCTCTCCCTCTAAGTCAAACCACCAAACCACTCTGCATTCACACTTCCATTTATTTATGATGAAATAGCATTCTTAAGGAGGTTTCTGTACATCCCTTGTTTTTAAAGTTAACTGAGGTTACTGTTCCTATGCTTTGTTGGCATTATCCTTTGTATCTATTTGGACAAATGGAGTTCCCAGGAGAGGGGGCAGAATGGATACTGTGATATATAATCAGCACGGCAACATAATACACTCCAAAGCTCTGCTCTCAGCTTCCAGCTTAACTCTTTTTCACTCCACTTCCAAATTCAGTCTCATTTTTGGTTCTACTAACAATCTTAATTCTAAGTCTTATTCTCACACTGAAATCCTTCTTACATCACTTATTTTTAGAAAGATAAAAATGACCATCATTTCCTGGACATGAGCTTTTGGGGCCAAGGGGCCAAGCTGGAAGCATGGCACACTACATGAAAACTGAGACGACATGGCCAGTAAGTGGAACAGCTGGGGTTCAAAGCCAGGTCCCTCTAACAAAAATGTTCCTACTCCTTCCACTGTCTTTCAAGGTTGGGATTTCTGAATTGCTTTGGAGTCTTCAAAATCAGGAATCTACCTAAGTACCTACCTTTTTATTCCCAGTCAACAGGAGGAACATTATTTGGGCAGAAGAACTAGGAACTGGATTGTTGTTTCCATCTTATTCTTCTTCAGTGCACTAGGGGAGGCCAAATTGGGAGGCGGGATAATGTTAAAGATGAGCAAAGAGAATTTCTCTTCCTCCTTCAACGTTCCTTAGTTAAGTCCCCTGAATACGTATACTTAGGTTATCAGGCCAGGGAGGATCTCACATCTCGGCTCTGATACCACAGAGCAAATGTCCATGAAACAAAGCATCCTGAAGTCAGTAGCTTGGACAGTGCTTTTCCCCAGGTCTTGGGAAAGTAATCTGGCCATGGTGTGGCAACAGGCTAAGAACTAGAGCCCCCAGTGTATTTAAGATGTGTTTGTGCTCTAAGCATTTCAGTTTATCAGCAAAGGTAGTCACAGCACAGCTTTCATGCCCACTAGACACAAAATAGCCTTCGTCTATCCTTCATTCATTCATAGAGAGGATTCAGACACTACAGAGAGCAGCATGACTGAGAGCGACAGTGCTGGTTCTGCCATCCCCCTACCTGACTGTGGTGGGCAAATCTCCTAACTTTCTCTCATTCAATCAGCTATTTTTTTGAAATAGGGTGCTGAAATCCTAGCCTGGCACTTTCTAGCTTGAGACCTTGGTTAAATTAATCTAAGCCCCAGATTCCTTCTCTGTAAATTGGAGATAATAAAAGTGGCTTCTCCATACAGTTCTTGTGACAATGAAGTGAGATGTACCAAAGAGCTTAGTGTGGTGCCTGGCATAAAATGTCAGCTTTTTATTTGATAATCATTTACTAAGCACTAAATGTGTTCTGAACATGGCGCTATGCCCTGGGGCTACACGTCAAAATAAAAACTGCCATTTAGTGACTTTTGGACCAGGTATGTCAAATTCTTCTCATAGCAACTTGAAGACATGCATTATTTTCAGCATTTTATAAATGAAGAAATTGAGTTCAGGGAAGCAAAGCTTGAGGTTACACATTTAGTAAGTGGCAGAGCTGTTATTTCAACACCTGATTCCAAAACCCATTTACAATCATTCTTCCATGCTACTTACTGTTAGCCAGAATAAGACACATGTCCTATTCACAGTCTAGAGGGAAAACATGTATTAAACAACTTGTTGCAGTATGACACATATAGTAATAACATCAACTGAACACTGTGTACTGTGCACTGTTTTCATTCTATTTGTTTAGCAGCTCTGGGAGGTAGGTGCTACTATTATTCCCGTTTTACAGATGGGAAAACATAGGAACAGATAGGTTACAGTGCTTGCAAATATAGTCCACATGCATGACCACTACACTCTAGTGCCATTCTGGAGAGCTGCCAACATGTGAACAGTGTGCTCTGGGTGTTCTAAGGAGTGACAGTAATTCTGCTTGTGAAAATAAGATGAGATTTCATAAATGAGATGGTATATCAGCTGGAACCTGCAAGTAAGAATGCTCCAGGCTGAGAAAGGGAGAAGGAAGGGGAAAAGAGGCAGAGGAAATAGTGCATACAAGGGCCCATTCTCCACATGTTCAAACTCTCCTATCCTTAAAGTACAACAGAGGTCTGCTTTTGCTCTGCCTTCCTTCATCTATTCAAAACAGAGTTGCATACTGCGTCTTCTGAAGTATAGTTCTGATCACTTATCTCCCTGGACACCAACCTTCAAATGTCTCCCTTTCTCCAGAATAGTCTAAATTACATAGCCAGGAAGCCACCATCCTTAAAGTCTCGACCTGTCTTTCAAATTTCCTACCACCCCCTTTCTTTAACACTAACACTGGTCCTCAAACTTTGGTATGAATCAGAATCATCTTTGGGGCACTTATTAAAAATATACAAGCCTGGGATCCAACCCCAGAACAGTTAATTCAGTAAGGATGGATGGGGTGTGCCCCAGGAATTTTAGGGTTTTTGCTGTTCTTGCTGTTGAAGGACATCTATATTGTTAAGTTTCCTCCTGGTGTTTCTAACGCACTGGATTCTAAGAAACACTACACTGTTTCCGTTATTTCCTAAATTTGGTAAGCTCCCCCAGTGCTTTCTCATTTAATTCGGGAGTTAAATTATTTCTTCTCCCAGAATCTCCTAATTCTCAAATCCCACCCATTTTTGGAGACCCAGATCAAATGCCACCTCTCCCAGGAAGTCCTTCCTACTCTCTTTCGCACGTCTTTTGATATTTCGCTGCACTTGTCTTGGGGCCCCTCTTGCTTATTTCGGAAGCGCCGAAGCGCCCGGCCTGCCAATGAGCCCTTTATGGACGGAGAGGGACACATTCATCAGAGTGCACTGCAACTCCAGCCCTCAGGCGGGCACCCGCACAAGCGCAAAAATCCCGGGGCACAACTGCCCCAGATGCCGTTCTCCAGTTGTGAAATAAGGCACAGGCAAAACCACTACGGATAACAGTCGTCCCGAGGTCCAAGTGCGTGGACTAAAGGGGCAAAAGGGTACTGCTCAAAACCGGAAAGCCACTGTCCTAACTGAGGATGGAGCCCACCATGAGAAGGTGGGATGAAACAGACGCTTCCAGCACCCTTCCGGCTCCATCCCTGACGTACGCCGTGTCCTCTGATTGGCTGTTCCTGCACCAGTCCCGCCCGTTGCCCACGTGACACCTGCCCCCCCGCGGGATTGGTTGTTGCGATGACCGCTCTGGCGGAGATTCGCGGCTGGGCTGCTGGGGGGAGGGGCCGTGGCCTGGGAAAGCGGGACGCCAGTATCTCCGGGGACCGAGAGCCCGAGAGTGGGCCACCTGTAGCCTGCTCAGGGCCAAGCCTCCGGGGAGCCTAGGGGGTTGGAGTTTCAGGAGTTCGTGAAGCTGTCTGCGGACTGCGGCGTGGGCCTTTGGTTTGAGCGCTGGTTTTGGCCTTATTCGTATTTCCCCGCAAGGACGGCTACTCTCAAGTCTTTTCTGAGGTTGGTGGGGTTTGAACTTCATCACTGTTTTTTCAAGGGTTCCCTGTGTGTTAAGCACTGGTCGTCCTGCTCAGGGGGAGCGCCATGTGGTAGAAACTGAGGGTAGAAGGCCTTACTTGGGTGAATTGCTGGAGGTAAGTTGACTTTTTAAGTTGTGCTGATGGTTTTATAGCCTAGGGGCTTAGGATTTAGTAGGAAGGGTCGCGCGTTGACTCAACTAAGACCTCATTTATTCAGCCTCATCTTATTCTGAGTGTAATGTACGCAAAGGCCAGTAAGACGCAATCCTTGTTCTTTAGGAGGTGGAGGTGAATCGTTGGCGTCTGATGGTGGGGAAAAGTGCTGTGGGAGTCAGAGGAGAGGATGACTGAGAGAGTTAGGGACCACTTAACAGAGAAGGTTAACTATTTGAGTAAGGTTTTAATTAGGTGTTCTCCAGATTGAAAGGGGTGGGGAAGATAGAGCAGGTGTACTGAAGGAGAGAATTAGAAAAGTGTATGACTGGAACACACTTAAAGCTCTGCTCACAAATTTAATACTTTTGACAAAGTTAAATTCCCTCAGCCTCACTTTCCTCGTTTTTAACGTGTATGCACTTCACCTGTAGAGATGATGAGTTACAAGGCTCAAGCATAAGCCCTGTAAAGTAGGCACTTTGTTGCTCTGTGTTTATGGAGCTTGGTTGCTGAATGGTGAACACAGACCAACATCTTGTCGGTTTTCAACTATGAAGTGTCAATCTGTTGATGTTTACAGATGGCTGAAGGAAGCATGTGCTGGCTCCAGAATTACTGATACTGACAATACTCTGCTGAAAGGCGGGAGAGGGTGACATTGTGACCCCAGTACTTTTCACTATCAGCAGTAATATACTACCAGAAGGTATCATTTAGAATAAATGAAATGCAGTCAGCTTTGTCATTCAGAAATGAATTATCCAGGTTATGGATTATCTAGGCTTTGCATTGCCTCCTTTATGTGGCCCAACGGCCTGGAGAGAAATGAAATTAAATCTTATATGTAGCTGGTAGTGGAAAAATATAAATCTGTTAATCAGAACTCAATTCTCTTTTCAGCTTTGCTGTTAATTTGCTATGGGGCCTTGGCAAAACATAGCCTTCCTGGTCTTGGACTCTTTAAGATTGATGATTCCCAGTATAAAATCTTTATGACTATATGTTTTATCTTTGTTGGAAGAACTGTAAATCAAATTGTGTATTAAATGAACTGGAGTTTGCTTTATAAAGAAGTTTACTTGAAAATCTTTTCTAAAGCTTTTGCTTGAGAACTAGACTGTAAATCCCTTCACAGACATCCCCCAAATTTTATTGTGCATGGTGTTTGGGCTCATTAAAAAACATGCTTTTGAGCTACGTTTCTTCACTCTCCTGTTTCAAAACAAGCCTCCCCCAAACAAAACTTGTTCAAGTTTGCATTTTTGTACAGCAGACTTGATTAAAGCAAGGCATAATGGAAGATAAAATATTTATTGAAAGCCCATAGTTGAAATTTATCTAAATAGCAGGCTTTATTTTTTTCATAGGCAAACCTAAGTTTTCTTGGTTCTGAAAATAGGATGTTGGGCTCTTCTTAGATAATATAGGGAGGTGAAATGCAGTGATGCAATGATGAGTGAAGTATAGTCTGACCTGGTATTGCCATTGCTTAAGTGTTGGCTTTGACCAGGGTGTGATTCCTTAATCTTCTCTCTGAGCTGATTCTGGTTGTGGTTTTTCCACATTGGTATGTTTTAGCCTATTTGGATACTGTTTTTTATTAGGTATAAGAGTGTTTCTTTGATACTCTCTTAAATTACTGATACTTTCATGTTTTCCTTCTTAGGTTGAGGTGATAAATCTGGCTTTGACATCTTCATGAAGGACTACGTTATTTCTATCCTCAATCTGGTTCAGTTCCTTTATTTATTTATTATTACATTAAAAATGTTTGTTTAATCAGTATGGTATTTGTTTTGGTAAAACCTTGCAAGAAGTTTTGCAAATATCTTATGGTACATAAAAGTGTTATTTAAAAATCCATAAGGTTATTCCACTTCAAAATTTAGTCTTATCACCTTTTTTACTATAAGTGCTTTGAACTGCTACAATGAGTTAAGATATTGGAAACCTATCTCAGCAGAGGCACTTACAAATTATTTTTATCCTTCCTCTTCTAGTAATGATTTTTTTCTTTTTACCTGTTGACCCAGTGGCATGACTTTTCTACACAGGCAACTTAAGTGTTTGTAGTGTTCTTGATACTTGCTGCTGAAGTAGAGAGCTTTCCCCCCAAAGTTGGATTAGCAAAAAAGCCCAAATGTTAATACAAAAATGCCTCAAAATGTCAAAGGTGGTCTGAACGAAATATTTAAACAACTCAAGTAATCTTTAAATTTCTACAGTCATTACAATATGGAACAGCTCTTTGCAAAAAACATTTATTCTTAAAATTTACTTAAGCGTTTCATAGAAACTTTAGTAGCAGCCAGAATAATTCATGCTGGTCTAGCGAACTTAGTATTAAGCAGAAGAGCTTATTAAAAGAACCTTTTATACAGTCCAAGTTAGATCAGTATTTTATTTCATCTATTCATTGCTTATTAGCTTTGCTTTCACACTGAAATCTTCACAGTACTCTTTATATACACTCAACCCCTTTTCCTTTAACCAGTTTCCCAAGAAAGATAGGTATGGCTCACAAAGAAATCTTTAAATGTCGATAAACTATAGCAGATGTTACTTAAGAAATGGGTCACAGGATATGGAAGGTGCTATTGTTTTTCTAAAGTGTTTTCAAGAATTTCTGTAAAGAGCCCATGTTTCACATTGTTTGCAAATGGATAAAACCTTTTCTAAAGAAAAGGCTTGCTTCCCCTTGACCACACATTTTTTGAGGACTAACGGGTTTTTCCTGAAAACTTCTGTACCTCTTGTTTTTTAAAGAAAAGCTTCTATACTGTCTTTTTTAAATTGCTCACCCCAACTAGTGTAGCTTTGTTTAGAAAGATGTTACAGAACTATGGACTATATTCTCTATGCTGCATTTCTGTAACTCCTCTTTAATCCACTCCCTCTACACTGACCCTCACATCCCCTTCCAATCCTGCTTCCCTTACTCTAACCAGCTTGGTCAGCTCTAAGTAGGGGTCTAGAGAGCAGGCTAAAAGGTTAAGGTCAATGGGTTTATCCTTTTAACAAGTCCATATAGTCATCTAAAGTTCATATAATTATGAATTGAGGCTGAAAAGTATCAAACAACGCTAGGTACGGTGCTGCAAACCAGCCCTGTGGCCTTAAATGCACTAATTTTGTTGTGAGGTAAAAAGCTAATCACTTTCAGTTCTCAGGGGAGTATAGTTTAATTAGATGTTGTACTTCTGTTGGATGACCTGTGATGGGACAAGCTTGGTGACTCCTCACGTAATTAAACACACGGTGGTAACAAAATACATAGCCAGAGGCAGCAAAACAGTATCATTCACCCGGGTTTAATGACACAGTGGGCACACAGTCTACATTTTGGGTAACGGGAGAATCAGAATTGCAGTCTAGGTGTACAGGTCGTGGTGGAGTAGCAGGGCAGTCAGTGACTTGATGGTTTCTTGATTCTCACACGAGTACCACCACTCAAGGAACTGCAGGAGGAACACCCCCACAGAAAGGCCAGTGGAGAGGGATAAGGCAGTGCCTCCCACAGCTTTCCTCAGAGCTGACTTTATCTTCTCATTAACACTGTTAGGAGAATAGAACAAGGGGGAAAAAGGAGAAACTGTTTACTCAGGTATGATCACCAAATGACAAATATAAATGTAGTTCTTCATTTTATACTTTTCATCAGAATCACTGATACAATTTGAGGACTGAATAGTTGCTAGATTGGCATTGTCTCCTTAAGGATCTATTATAAAGGATTCTCTCTTTAAGAAGAATTTTAGGAGTATAGGAGCTATGCTTTGTTTTAATGTTTTAGGGTTTTGTTTTGTGTTTCAAGAAATTAGTGAGACATTGATTATATAGACTTATTTGGGGTGAAAAGATAGTATATCCAGAAAAAAAAACAATTCATTTAACAAAAAATGACTTAGCAGTTATTGAGGAATATATATCTGAACTTGTAGGTAGAACACAAACACTAACTAGAAGAGGTACAGCATCGTGGTTAAGGGCAGTCTTGAGAATTATGTTGATCTGGCTTGAATCTCAGTGCTGCCACCTAGCTTTGTGGCCTTCGCAAGGGGCTTAACTGTTAGGGATTAGTTTCCTCAACTATTAAATTGGGTTAATGAATTTATTTCGTTGTTGTGATGAGGATTGAGATAATGTATGTAAAGCAAACACCTACCACAGGGCTGGCACAAAGCAAGTGTGGAAAAACTAGCTAGTATGGTGAGGAAGGTTGCCAGGATGGTAATCCTTGTGTATGGACACAATAATCATGAAATTATTCATATGATGTATGAAATACTTAAAGGGGACTGAGGGAGGTGAATTTCATAAAATTCGTGTAAGATTTTGGAATTTATTGGTCAAAGGGTTTGAGAAATGTTAAGGCCTTACCTCCTGGCTGGTTGCTGCATCATGCTGGCTTTAGCTGGTTTGTGCTCCAGAGCTTGTACGTCCTGAACTGTAAGTCGACCTAGC
>JAQQAC010015013.1:773-13551 GCA_029783875.1 Phataginus tricuspis | reverse complement strand
CCAGGATTGGAACCTGTGGGGAAATAGGGTCTTTCAGGAGCAGGGTATCCAGTGACAGGTGTCCTCATAAGAGACAAGGGGAGAGACACAGAGGGGAAGCCATGTGGAGACAGAGACTGGAGGGACGTGGCCATATGCCACCTGGATGCCCCAGAAACTGGAAGAGGCAGAAAGGAGCCTTCTTTGGAGCCTGTGGAGGGAGCCTGGCCCTACCTGAACCTCAGAGCCCCACCTGGATCTTAGATGTCTGATCTCCAGAGCCTGGGAGGATGATTCCTGTGGTTTAAGATCCCACAGTGTGGTGCCTTGTTTTAGCAGCCACAAAAAAATCATGCCAAATAGATATTAATTGCAGAAAATGGAAACATACAGGTTAAAAAATTAGCACCTCCATTGACATATATATTTATATGTATATATCATTTTATATGACATGGATCCATTTATAATCTATTTTTCTATATAAATATAAAAAATCAAGAGCTAACTGCGACTTCTGATCTGCTTTTTACTTAACATTCTATTATCAGTATTTTCTTTACCAGCAGAGATGAGCCCTAATATTGTTTGAGTGCCTGTCTTCTCCATGGAAGTTTGTGTAGAAATGTATGACAAAGTCGCCGAACATGAGGGTTTTCAGCGTGCACAGCACCACCATGACCATCCTGGTATGTGTGTGTTTTGCATATCACCAGCCACTTCTTTCTGATTCAGCCTTGGAAGTGGACTCTGACAGGCGGTAGGAGGGGAGCCCATTTTTCAGCCTCCGCCCTGAGCCAGTTTGGGTCTCTCCAACCCGAGGGCCCCTGCGGCCACCTCCCTGGCTCCATCCCCTCTGTGTCAAGAACCTCCCTGATTTCACCAACGTTCCCCAGGGGTTCTCTACATAGAGGGATGGAGTGGCCAAGGGAAGCATTACCAAAACCCTTACACTGCCATGCCTCCCGAAAGCCATGCTGGCCTGGGGCATACCATGGACATGTGTTGGCCAAATCAGAACAAAGCAGATGGAGAATGGGAGACCCCGTATGTGTGCCTGCATGTGTGTGCACATGCATGTGGTTGGTGGGGCTCCCCTACTCAGCACCCATCTCACAGCCGCATACCCACGGCACACAGAGGCCTCACCTGGGATGGAGAGGTGGTGGATGGGCACGTCCCAGAGCTGTGGGCACAGTGCTGACATCCAATCCATGTTCATGGTGCCAGGCAGGCTGGGGAAGCTGCCAGAAGAGCTCACCTGTCCACCCATAAGTGGCAAAGCCATGCCCTGAGGGAGGAAGTGGGGTTTTACAGTCTGACCATGCGCACGGAGGACACCGTTCTGGCCATGTGACCATCTGCACACTGAGAGGTAAGAGCTGGCAGACGTCCTCCAGAGGAGGGTAAGAGGGCAGCCCGAGATGGGGCACCTGCCGCCTCCGTGCCAGGTACATGCGCAGAAATGGACTCAACTGTCAGGATAAGATGACAAAATGTGCACCACACAGGGAAGGGAGGCTGAGGGTGCATCCCCAGTGGTCTATGGGGCCCCACAGGCATGACCCATGGCCAGGGTGGCCCCCCAGAGACAGTTCCCTTCAGGGACAGGATTGTACTACAGGGCCCAAGATGCACCCCCAGGGCCCAGTGACAGTGCCCCAGGGACCAGGATAGACCCCAGACGAAGATGGACCCCCAGACCAGGACAGACCCCCAGGGACAGCCATCCCCTACCCAGACAGGATGACTCACTCCAACAGGGAAGGTCAGTGTTTCCAAGGACAGACAAACCAGTTGGTGAACCTCACCTCCAACCTCCAGACCAGGTGGGGTCACTTCAGGCTTCCAAGAGCATAAACTGCAGAACGGACAGAGTATGGGTCCAACTCAGGGCCACAGAAGAGCTGGCAGGCCAACAGGTGCTTGTCCAGCCAGGAGCCATCCTAACTGAGCAGTGGGTGTGTGTCACCTGCCCTACCACATCCATCAGCAACGCCAACCAGTTCTCCCCATGTCACCGGGTCACCTGACCACTGAATGTCCTGTCTTGTCCCCCTACTGCAGACACCAGCCTTCCTGCTTTAAGGAAGATACATCTGTGATTACAGCCCCGGAGTCAGGTGAAGATTGGTCCTGGTAACCCCATCCCCATGTGCAGCCCCCAGCCCTGCCTGACAGACACCTGGGAGAGCACCTGTGCACCCATCCCCCACACCTCCCCACCAGCACCAGCCCCTCCTCCATGGGCCCTTCCTTCCTCCACACCTTCCAGGCACAACCCAGGTGAGCATCTGGGGCCGGGCTGCAGGGTGAGCTAAGGTTTACAGTCCCTCTGCCATGGCCAGGTGAGGCACCTAAGCTCTACCCTGACCCCACAGGGAGGCTCCTTCTGTCCCCATACCACTGGCAGGAAATGGTTCTCAGGTGAGTAAGCAGATGGATGTGCATGGCCAGCCATCCCTTGACATTCTGTCCTCCTCCTCTGGCCTCTGCCTGCTTCCAGGGACCCCACCCACTAACTCAGCCCCCACAAGCTCACCCAGCCCCATATCTGCTCATCCCAGTCCCTATCTGCTCACCAGCCCCCACTGGCTCAGCAGCTCCACATTTGCTGGTCCAGCCTCCAGCAGTGTAGCACAGGATAGAAGACCTCAGTCAACAAGTCCTTGCCCTGCCAAACCATGGGGTGAGTGCATAGGACAGGGCGGGCAAGTCACAGTCCTCGGGACTCTGAGCAACAGCCCAGGGAGCTGGCAGCTCTGTGGGTCTGAACATTATGGGAATTCCCACCTGGGAGCAGGGCACAGTAGGCAGGACCTGCCCCAGCCAGCATGGAGATGACATGTGGTGCCTCCCACTGGGCTCTTCCACCTGCGGGGGTGTTACTCACCCAGGCTGCCACAGATCCTCCTGAGTTTCTGGCAGCAGCTTCCTCCTCTCTGGGCACTTCCTGAAATGCTCCGGGCTGGGACTGGATGATTGGATGCTGGGACACCCAGTCCTTCGAGGAGGAGAAGCTGCCCCAGGGATCTGTCCCAACACAGGACAACCCCCAGCTGCAAACAGGACCCCACTGTGAGGACAGCATTGCCAACTGGGGTCCATGTGTCCTCATGGTCACCAGTCTGCAGGGGCCAGACCCTCCTAGATGCCCTGAGTGTGACCAGGGATCCAGTGGTCAGAGGTGGGAGTGTGATGACACCCTTACTGTAACCAGGGGTCCAGTGGACAGGAGGGGCTTGAGGATGCCTGACTCCCTGCCCCTGCTCTGGCTGCCGTCCCTTTTGGGGTCACTGTGGACACAGGGCCAGAGCAAACAGACGCCAGCAAGGGCTGGTTGCATCATCCTCTTGGCACCCACACCTGTGGTCTCCAAGCAGGACGGACCCCTCGTGGCCAGGCCTTTTCTTAGGTGTCCAACCCTCTTGGTGCTAAGTGGCCCTGGACCTGCCCTGGTGGTGGCCCCACAGTGGGTGGCATGGATTCCCGGGGCAAGAGTGCACCGACCCAGGGCACCAGGAGCCAGGCTGGCTGTTTCCTGCCTTCCTCCCAGTCTGCTCCCTGGGATGTCCATGGGGCAACTAGCCCTGTCACTGTGCCCCCAATGTCTGTCGAGCCCCCCAGACCAGACACTTATTTGGGTTGCCAGTGGGTTGAGGTCTCCTTGGCTTTCTGGGGCCTTGTCTCACTGTGGCTGCAAGAGTTCTGGGGTCAGCCGAGGTCAACCACTCCTGCCCAACTGCCACCTGCTTCTCTGCCCCCCTCCACTTAGGCCCATCAGCTCCCACCTTCACCCCACCCAGTCCCCTTCCCTCCCCTCACCCTCCCTTTCCTCTGTGCCCATGGGGGTCCTGTGCTCATGGGGTAAGTGTTCCCATGGGGGGCCCTGTGCTCATGGGGGTGGCCTTGTGGCCATTGGGGTCCTGTGCTCATGAGGGGTCCTGCACATGGGCCTCTGTTCTCATGGGGGACCCCCTGTTCATGGGGCCCTGTGCTCACAGGCCATGTTCTCATGGGAGGAGTCATGTGCCTCAGAAGCTTGTTTGGGGAGTGCAGCTTTCTCTTTTGGTCAGGCTTTAATCCCCATGGTTGCCTGATCTGGGGTTGAAGAGGCATGTGTCACACTCCAGTCCCCATCTGCTGCCCCACATCCCTGCGTTTTCCC
Source organism: Phataginus tricuspis (assembly GCA_029783875.1). Taxonomy (NCBI): domain Eukaryota; kingdom Metazoa; phylum Chordata; class Mammalia; order Pholidota; family Manidae; genus Phataginus; species Phataginus tricuspis. Next base: position 9,404 of record JAQQAC010015013.1, on the reverse strand, counting down.
TCTGTCCCAGGTCTGAGGGCTGGATCTGGGAAGCAGCAGCTCTGGTGTGGTGGACAGTGGGAAGAGCTCTGAGCCCTTGTTCCACCTATGTGCGAGTTGGGGCCATTGCAAGCTCATCAGAGCCTGGTGGGGGCCTGCTGGTGTGCAGAGCCGTGGGGCCACCCATGTCAAGTAGCTGGCTTATTTTGGGGTTTTTAGCATCTCTTCCAGGTTGGATCCCCAGACTCAGTGAAGCCCCTCTCCTGCATTTGCCTTGATTTGGGGCTGGATCGCACACTGCAGTGGGCTCCTGGCAAAGACACTATCTCCACGTACACCTTCCAAGTGTCCCACTCTCCCCACTCCAGGTGCTGGCGTTTAGCAAAATCCACAGCCCTTTCCTTTGAAAGCCTTAGAGCTTCTTCCCCAGACACTAAAGCCATGTTACAGTAAGGTTTCCATATTTACTGGTAAGAAAAAGTACAGTGTGAACTTGGCTGTAGAGAAATAGTATTTTTTATTTTGGTACAAAGCATAGAACACAAAATATACCCTCCCAGCAGTATTTAAGTATATTTTAGGACCATTGACTGTATCCCACTGTTGGGGAACAGATATCCAGAACCTTGTCATGTAGCAGAGCTGAGCTCTGTCCCTGTGGAACAGCTCCCCATTCCCCTCCCCAGACCCTGGCAACCGGCCCCTGCTTTTGTTTCCGTGATTTTGACGACTGCAGGTATCCCCTATGAATGGAATGATACAGGACTTGTCTCTTTGTGTCTGGCTTGTTTCTCTCAGCATCATGTCTTCATGTTGTGATATGTGACAGGATTTCTTTCTTTAAGGCTGAACAGTATTCCACTGTGTGGTTAGACCGTGTTTCCTTTGTCCATTTGTCAGTGGACATTTGTGTTGCTTCCACCTCTTGGTCACTGTGAATAATGCTGCAGTGAACACGGCTGTGCAAATGTCTCTGAGATCCCCCTTCCAGGTCTTTTGGACATGTACCCAGAGGTCTCATTGCTGGGTGATAATGGTAATTGTGTTTAGTGTTTTGAGAAATCGCCATACTGTCTTCCACAGCAGCTGCACCATTTTACATTCCTGCCAGCAGTGCATATGGGCTCGTTTCTCCACCTACACTTGTCTTTTGGTTTTTGATAGTGGTTATCCTACTGGGTGGGAGAGGGCATCTCACTGTGGTTTTGGTTTGCATTTCTGTCATGATGACAGATGTTAGCACCTTTTCATACGTCTGTTGGCAAACTGTGCTTCTCATTGGAGAAATGTCTCTTCCTGTCCTTTGTCCACGTTACAGATAGGCTGCCTGGGCTCCCTGTGTCTCCTGCGGGTCTCCTTCCCACTGAGCGGCTTGTTTCCACTGTGCTCAGTTCACTGTGACCTCCTTTTTCTAGTGTTGCTGTTGTTAGTTGTGCCTAAATGTCCTTTTGATCACCTGAGATAAAGGCAGGTGTGACTGCACCAAGTTCATCACATTCATCCCAAAGGTATTGACACCATTAGTTAGCTAAGAATGTCTTATCAAGCATGAACATAAAATGTTTGCTGAGAATTTTTGTTGACATTTATTTGAAATAATGATAGACTTTTAGAAAGGCAACAATAGGTTACCAAGAAATCTTATGCATCATCCATTCACAGTCCCCAAGTCTCAGCATTTTATGTTATCTTTATCCTCCATCAGGACACAGAGGAGAGCCTGTTGTTTCCCCGGCTATCAGTTTTCATGTCTGCAATAACACATTACATAAACCAGATGGCTTATAACAGCAGGGATTTATCCTCTTTCATTTCTGGAGACCACAAGTCCAAACTCGAGGTGTGGGCAGTGCCATGCTCCCTCCTCAGGCTCCAGGGATGCTCCTTCTGGCTTCATCTAGCTCCTGTGGTGTTCCAGGTGGCCCTGTGATTGTAGCCATATCCTTCTCATCTCTGCCTCTGTGTCCACATGGCTCCTCCTCTGTATCTGGGTCTCTCCTCTTCTGACTCCTAGAAGGGCACCAGTCACTAGATCATTTGCCACCCTCATCCAGGACTACCTCATCTCAGATTTTGCAGTTAATCCCATGTGCAAATACCCTTTTCCCAAATAAGGTCCCATTCACATGTTCTGGGGTAATATCTTTTTGGGGCTCCAGAAAATCACCCTTTATTTTGACTGGCACTGCCAGAAACTGTGTGGGATGGGGGTGGGGGCAGAATGAGGACCCTTGCAGCGCCGTTCGATGGGAGTGATCAAGGCTGGGCTCAGTCAGAAAGTAACATTCTACCATGAGGCTCTTGAAAACACTTATACCACCATTTCCCTCAGCAAAAGGGACCTAGTGCTGAGTCCAGAGTTTGTTACTGCAGAAAGCATCTTCTGGAATCTTGCCATCAATAGCATCATGGCACCAATAAGTACAGGTATAGAAGATCAATTGCTGGACAAAATGACAGCACTGTCACTTTAGGCTCAGCAAGACTAAAGCAGGAGTGTTTGAAGCAGGAAATCTTGGACAATTGAGAAAGTTGGTTGTCAAGGAAACAGAGTAGGCCTGTCAAGGTTGTCAAGGAAACTTCTCAGAGCAGAAGGCAGGAATGGGGGAGCTGGACTCCCTGTGGTCCTCCTAAAGGTGCCACTACTTTTAAGCAACATTATCTGAATGATGATCTGAGAGTCATCTTTTCTGTGCGGGCTCTGGTTTCAGAACTGTGGGTTAAATCAAGCCTTATTTTCTGTTACAGTTGGAGACAGGTTTGCAAAGCACCTTTCTTTTTAGGGCCAAAGGCTGCTACTGCAACAGAGCATGCCAACACATGAGGGGCTGAGAGGTCAAGGACCACTCCCTCCACATGAGCATCTGGGGCAGGTAGGTCTCAGAGTCCAGCTGCATCCATCTTGTTTTTCCTTCCTCCTCCAGGCTGGAGGGTTCCAGCCAGTAGGGGATATAGGGCTGCCAGTGTGACCATGTGGGAACCACATCCTTCATCTTAAGACCTGGGCTGGCAGAGGCCCTCATCAAGCCCACCCACTTCCTTGAAGGAAACCTAGAGACTTGGTGCCAACCCTGCTGGTGGGAATGGGCTGGGAAGTGCAGTGTAGACACCAGCAGAAAAATGGAAACAGGCTCTGGCCAGCAGCTACAAATCCCCCCCCCCACAGTGGGATCACTTGGGTGCACATGTAGTCTCTGGGCCTGTGAGCTACACACTACTATGGACTCCAATGTTCATTGCTCTGGAAATCCTGTCTTCCAGGACACTTGCAAAACAAGAGTCATGATTTTTGGATCCATGCAGATCCAAGCAGACACTGGATGCCAGGTGACACAGGCTTCAGGAGTTAGCAGAGGATGTTCCCTATGCTGAGCAGCAGTTCAGTACATTTCCCTTATCTCTCCATTCTTCCTTATTCTCTGCTGCCTGCAAGGCAGCTGTCATTCCCTGATACTCACGTTTTAATGAATTCCTTCCTCACCTCATACTCTGACTTCCCTGCATCTCCAAACCAAATTCCTCCCAACAGGTGTGACAGAGACAGCTTGCATTAGCATCCAGGAGTTGGTGTAACAAAGTACCACAAACATAGGAAATCAGCTGGAGGTGTTGGCTGGATGGGGCTTTCTAAGGGCTTGCAGGGAGAATTGTATAGGTGCCTCTATGCTCCCTGTGGGAGCCCCAGGTGTTCCTGGGCCTATAGAGAGTCACCTCATTGAGTCCCTCCATTATCTTCCCTCTATATTTACCCGTGTGTGATGGGTGGAGGCCAGACTGAAGCAAGGCTTGGATTAGAGCACCCAGGCTCTGATCACTTTGTTGCCATTCCTTGGAGGACCAGGAAGAGAACACTTGGGCGCACCCTCTGGTGTTGTGTGTAGCTGCAAAGACAGAGCGGCTCTCAAGTAGCTTAAGCAAGGCAGGAATGTGCTGGCGGGGCCACAGATACTTGGAGAAGCAGGGAACCGTGAAGAGTTGAAAGGAAGGGCCGGAACTAGGCCTGGAGCTGGGGGCACGGGTTGGGGCACCGGGCCGCCTCCGCCTGCTCCTCTTTTCTGCTTGGTCCTCACTGCAGAGCGTGTGCACACGGTTTGTGCAACCGCTGCAGAGACCGCGCACCTGAGGCTGCCTTGCAGAACACGGAGGGTTGGGCGGGGCGGGGCGAGGCATCATCTTGTAGAGTCGCGTTTGGGGGAAGGAGAATGTGGAACTGGCCATGGGTGCAAAACGCCGAAAGTGCTTATGCCGCCGAATTGAGCCACTAAACACGGTCAGCAGGGTAGACGGTTAAATTTTAGCACCATAAGCAGAAATTGCTCCTTGAAAGGAAAGGGGCACCGCTGCTCGCTGTGAAGAACGATCCGGCCCTAAGGCCAGGCTCCAGCGCGAAGTTTGAGGGGCGAGAACGGGGCGCCCCAACCCAGGCTGGCGAGGCGTCAGGTCCCTGGAGCCACGCCTGTGGGATGGAGATGCGCTTGGGGGCCTGTGAGTGGACAAGCGCGAACTAACGTGTCAGGTAGCTAGTGGGCCGCCAGTCCTCCTCCGTCTTTTCCATTACTTCCCGTCTCTCTCCGTCATTCTCCGTCTCTTTCCGTCAGTCTTCGTCATTCCTCGCCTCTCCCCGTCAATTTCCGTTTCTCTCCGTCAATTTCCTCCCCTGTCCATCATTCCCCGTCTCTCTCCGCAATTCTCCGTCTCTTTCCGTCATTCTCCGCCTCTTTCCGTCAGTCTTCGATATCCTTCGCCTCTCCCCGTCATTCTCCGTCTCTTTCCGTCGGTCTTCGTCATCCTTCGCCTCTTTCCGTCATTCTCCGTCTCTTTCCGTCGGTCTTCGTCATCCCTCGCCTCTTTCCGTCATTCTCCGTCTCTTTCCGTCAGTCTTCGTCGTCTTTCGCCTCTCCCCGCCGCTCTCCGTCTCTCTCCGTCTGTTTCCGCCCCTGTCCGTCATTCCCCGTCTCTCTCCGCCATTCTCCGTTTCTCTCCGTCAGTCTTCGTCATCCTTCGCCTGTCCTCGCCAATCTCCGTCGCTCTCCGTCAATTTCCGCCCCGTCCGTCATTCCCCGTCTCCCGTCGTCATTCCCTGCCTCTGTCCATCTCTCCCCGCGCAGGACCGCCGGTGGCCTTGGCTCGCCGTGGTTTCCTGTGTTCACAGGCGCACGGTTCGCTCTGCTCCTGGCGCTCCCTGCCTCTGTGCTGAGGCACAGCTCGTAGCCGGGTCGGCCGCCCGTTGCTGTCTGCATGTCTGTCCCTTGTCCCCTGCAACCGCCCCCGGAGGCTCCCTCCAGTCCGTCCCCGCGCCGCGCTGGGCTCCGTCCTCTGCCAGCCTCCCGGGAGGGCCTCGGCTCGCTCCCTGTCCCCTGACGCCCGCCTGTCGCCAGCGGGCCGTTCCCCGTCCTGTCGCTGTGCCGCCTCCCTGCGCGCACCGCCTGGACTCTGCACGAAGCCCGCCTTCCTCCTGCGGCTCCCTCACCCTCGGCCCCATGCTCTTCGCCGGGATCCTGGGCTGCGGGGGGCTGGCGGAGCGACCGTCCCCCAGGGAGGGCGTTCTAGGGGTCAGGGGCAGGGTACGGTTAAGGGGTTAGGCTGCAGGTTTGGGGTGGTGGTGGTAGGGTTAGGGTACGGGTTAGGGAACAGGTACTAGTTAGGGTACTGGTTAAGGTTGGGGTACGGGTTAGGGCATATGTGGGACCTGAAGTGCTCAGTGGACAACGCGGGGGAATGTGTGTGTGTGTGTCAGTCTGTGTTGTCAATCTGAAAATTAAGAGCTGCAGAGAGGCAAACTAGGGTTTGTTTGGGATTAAATAATTTCAGTTTGGAGAGCACAGATTCAGGTAGGTACCTAAACAGTGTCCCCACTTGTGGGGTGAAAACAAGGGGTTTTATGAGAAAAAGGAAGGGGGACAATTACATGAACTAGAAAGAGAAAAGAGCTTTCTATGGGTGTCTTAACAAGCTGATCTACTCTGTGTTATGCATTGGGCCGCTGAGTTTATCTTTTGGAAGTCCGCATCCATCAGACTTGTGATCAGATGCCTGTCCTCCTGCTGGCCACTCAAACAATTGCTGTTTTGCGCATTCCAAAGGTTTTGGCCCAATTCAGACAAAGGCGGGTGAGGCGGATTCTCGCCAGCAGCCGCTCCGCCTGCGTTCGGACACGGCTCCAGTGGTGTCCGTCTTTCACAATGTTCACGCACCTATCTATAAAGATTTCTGTGTGGAGCTTCCCATATCCACATCAAGCTGCAGGTGCGTCTGTACTGACGTCTCCAACCTGATCCATGATCGCATAGATACTGTGTAACCTTCTCCCCTTGCTTACCTGTTATTCCCCCTTCAACAGGGAGAAACCCGGTTCCCACTGTCTGTCACTTACTCAATCCACTGCTCATCCCAGATTGCAGATGTAGTGGTTTCAAGGTTGTCAGCAAGGACCCCCGTGGAAATAGCTGATAAAACACAGTCCCCTATCTGTGTGCAGTACATTTTCCCTTTAGTCTACAGATTCTGTTCATATCCAAGTTTCCTTAGGACCACCAACAGTCAGCTTTTCCCCATACGTTCTTTGTTAAATTTTGTATTCCACCCCGTGACACTCTCACATCCTAACTAGCTTAATTTGAATAGATTATAATTTAATTGTTGGGCTCTAAGGATCTATGGGTTTACACAGACGCATAGTGGCCAGTGTCCCTTACTAAAGTGTCTCATGGGATACTCCAGACTCTCCACCATGACCCGTTTAACACCTCTGTGGCTGTGCCTTATCCAGAGCGTCATGTAAACGGGGTCCCACAGTGCGTGGCCCCTTCAGGTTGGCTCCTGTCACTTAGCATCATGCACACAGACTCATCCACGTCTCTGCACGGGTTGGCGGTTCCTCATTTTCTGTTGCTGAATAGTTTCCATTGCTTGTGTAGGAGAGGCAGAATAATATCCCCCGGCACTTCTCAGTTCCTGCCTGAGACAGCTGCTCCTCCTGCCCAGAATTAAAGAATGCTCAACAGGAGAAAAACAGACAGAAATGTAATGACATGTGTACTTCCCGTGTGCATCAGAGATGCCCAGGAACACTGAGTAGCTCCCCAGAATGACCCAAGTTAACATCTTAAATGTCATCTTCAACTAAACACCAGAAAGGTGTTAGGGGTGGAGGGAAGTTAGTTACCTGGGAGGTTATCAGGCAAAGCAGAATAAACGCAAGTACATTGTTGTCATGCAGATTTGAGCCCACGCCAAACTCCACTGATAGAAGTTTCTAGAGGTTTAGTTATCCTTCCACTCCTGGTACAGAGGGAGGTACCCTTACACATGTAGATTTCCTGCATAAATGCAAATGCTCATCATAATAGGGCAACTTCTACTCAATTTTCAGAGAGTCTCCTCTGCTGTTTCTCAAAATTAATCATCCCAACATAATTCTATGACAAAGAGGATATTTTGGGGTGGCATATTCTGCTCCCCTTCCCATGGATGTACCCCAATTTTCTACTCCATTCATCTACTGAAGAACATCCTGATATGTGTAAGTTTTTAGCCATTATTAATTGAGACACTGTGAAATTGTATGGTGGTTTTTGTTGGGTGTGACATAGTTTTTCAAAGCAGTTGTCTAAATACTGGAGATGCAGATCTTGATCTTAAGGTGAGACTTATTTTTTTAATGGTAGAATGTTTTTTAGTGGTTCCTTTTTGTTTTATGGATTTTTGTATGTCTGGAGTACAAATCCTTTATCAAATATGCATTTTGCAAATATTTTCTCCCAGTGTGTGTCTTGTGTTTGGATTCTCTGAACAAGGCCTTTTATAGTAGAAATTTTAATTCTATAAAGCCCACATGATTAATCATTTTTCTTTTGTGGATAGGCTTTTGGTGTTGGATGTTAAAAGTCATCAGCAATATTGTGTAGATTTTCTTGGTTTTACCTAGAATTTTTATAATTTTGCACCTAAAATTTGTCTATGGAGAATTTGGAGTGAATTTTGGTGGAAGTTGTAAAGCCTGTGTCTGCTTTCATTTCAAGAAATTCGTGCCCATTGAGTTTGAATTTCCCAAATTTAGCCACGAGGCGGCGCCACATTCCTTGAGCTGTGAGCGCATGTCCTGCACCGCCCACCGTGGCCCTGAGCCTCTGCCCTCTTTGCGGACCCTCGCGGCGCATGCGCGGTCAGGCCCTGGGACTTCCTGGCACTGACGGGAGCTCGTATTCCTCCCGCCCCGCTGTGGTCCCGGGACACCACCGGCCGCGTCTGCAGTGACAACTCGGTTTCCTGAGGAGCTGCGGGAGGGAAAGGTAAGGAGAGGCTTCCCGTGTGCTGCCTGCCGAGCGCTCCTCTTCAGGGGCTGGGGAGGAAGGGACTGCGGCGGGGAACTGGGTCTTTGCGGAGTGTGGGAGCGAGTCTGGCGCGGGTGAGTTCGCGGTGCGGGTGCGGCGAGCAGTGCTCAGTACAAGTTCGGGGCGCGGCGGGGCCGGGTCAGGCGCACGGCGTCCAGCGCGACCCCGGGAACCTGTGTCTCCGCGCCGCGGGCCCCGCGCCCCGTGCGGCGGGTGGATTGGCAGCACCTGCGGGACGCCCTCCGGGCTCCAGGCCTCCTTCCTAACGAGGCTCTGAGACGGGAATGAGGGGGAGGGAACTTCGTTGCTGAATGGCCCG
>JAQQAC010014999.1:2302-20929 GCA_029783875.1 Phataginus tricuspis | reverse complement strand
CCAGGACAGGAAGTACCCATGGTTCACCCCTGGGGTGGGTCCCATACTCTCTCCAGGTCAGCATCTGACTACTTAGTGCCTTAATTCGAAAAAGCCAATTGAAATAGAGCCCACCATTCCCATGCCTTGATTGGAAAATACAGAGATAACAAAAGGCAAAGTACAAAGTCGATATACAAAATTCAGTCTGTTTCCTAGATATCAGTACTATGGTCTGAATGGATTCCCCCAAATTCAAATGCTGGACTCCTAATGCTAACGTGATTGTTTTAGAATGTGGGTCTTCTGGGATATGATTGGATCATGAGGATGGAGTCATCATGAAAGAAATTGGTCTGCCTTGGACCCCAGCCCCTTCCCTCCCTGTGAGGATACAAGTCTGCCCCAGAAGGAGAGCCCTGACTACACGTTTCACCAAAGAACGCATGCCGGTGACAAAAACACATACAGAATAAGGCTCAACATCACTTCTCAAGATGGAAGAGCAAATTAAAACAACAGTGAGCTAGCCCCAGGGTAGATAATTGCCAAATTACCCCATAGCCCTTATAGTCTGTAGGTGCATACATAGACCCAGTTTGCTCCTGCATTTCTTTTCACTTTCATGGTGATGTTCAAGACGCCTGAAATATATAAAAAATGCAGACTGTGGCAGGAATGGGCGGGTTCCTGCACTGACCACATTGCATGAATGTGGTCACAACACATAGTTTATGACTCAGATGCTTTCCCTCTGCTCCGATTGTTAAGACAACAGAAATAAAATGGATTTGGAAACCGGCAGTCCTGCCTGGAAACAACAGCTCGTGAGTCATGATGTGGTGCTATAAAAGTACAAACAAATCAACCTCATTGTAGCTGAGGCAACTGCTGAAACACAGGGACATCACTGTGGGCTTGAAGCCACTACTGCCCAAAGGGCCCCCATTATATCCCTCTTTGTATCCCATTACATCCCCATCATAGCCCCCATTATATCCCAGTGGGAATGTGGCCTCCAAAAAAATGTTTGGGCAGTTGTTAAATGGCCCAAATCGGTTTCCTTTTGTGATGGGCACAGTTTTGGCTCTTCTGGTTTAGTTCAAGGATTCAGTTGTGCTATGGTCTGAATGTTTGAGCACCCCAAAAAGTCATATGTTGACATCCTAACCTCCAAAGATCAAGGATATGATTAGGTCACAAAGGTGGATCCCCCATGAATGGGATTAGTGCCCTTATAACAAAGTCCCCAGAGAGCTCCTTACCTCCCCACATGTGAGAATGCAGTGAGAAGACTCTGGCTGTGAACCCAGCAGAACGCACCCACCTGATGGTGCTGGCATCTTGATCTCAGGCTTCCCAGGCTCCAGGACTGTGAGAGATAAGTGTCGGTTGTTTAAAAGCTGCCCGATCAATGGTGTTTTGTTAGAGCAGCCAGGACTAATATGAGCTGTTGCATGGCAAACAGACTGCAAATGGGCAGCAATGAAATATGAATTTTTACTAAAGGCAGTTTCTAATCCCGTGATGAAAATCTGAAGTCTGAAAGTAAAAGAGAAATGGATAATTATTTGCTCTCTGGGAATTCCTTAGGAAAATTAAAAAGGCCCTGAAGACTGAGGCCTTTTAGTACAAAAATGAAGGTGTCTGATGGGACTACAGCTTTGTAAAACCACTCAGGTTGTGGTGGGCACTGTTCATCAGGTGTGGGTACAGAGCACAGGCAATGGGCTGTGGGAGGGGAGGCAGCACGGCCCTTGGAGAACTGTTCCCTCTGGACAGCCAGGGCTGGCGGAAGTCATGAAAAGGAGCAGTTTATTTCCCAAAGGGAGACTCCAATCGCAAGGTGAAGTATTCACAAAAACAGTGATAAATATACAAATTTTAAAAAGAGGACTCTAAATTTGAGTTCACAATTGTAAAGATATATATTATTTTTAACCAGATGCCATTTCTGTGTGTCCTGTTTTTGTTCCAACCCCACCCCGTCTGTCCCTTCTCTTCCCCAGAGGTTGTCTTCACTCAGATCTCACAGCTCAGTTCCTGCTCCATGGAGACACTGAGACCCAGAGCAGCTGGGTAGGTGAGTTAGAAACCAACTAGCCCCCCACTCACGACTCCTCACAGCTGCTGTTTGCACCCCTCTGTCCTACCTAGACTCAATGTTCCCTCTGAAGGATGTAACAATGGCTAACACTTACTGAGGGCTTGCTGTAGGTCAGGCTACCATCTACATCTTTCAATTTTATTTTCTCCTTTAATCTTCAAAATAATGTCATGAGGTAGGTCCTGTCGTGTCCATGTCACTGATGAGAACACTGAGGACAAGGGAAAGTGGTAGAGCCATGACCACACTCAGATGATCTGACTACAGAGCCCATGTACTTGGCCGATGAACTGTGCTGTCTGCAAATAGTTAAAATCTTTGTAAATTAACCAGTTAAAAGACTGGGACATTTCAAGTTGGAACAATAAATTTTAAAATCTTAATTAAAATGATTATCAAGTAGAATATGTAATGTTGCCAGTTAATATATGCTCTAAATAAGAATTCGGTTGTTTTATGAATTACAAGAAGAGTTTTTGGAGCTGGGTGATCCAGGAACCTCACTGTCCCCTCAATTTGATAGATGGTAAAGGCTGTGGCGGATTCTGCCACGTGCTGTCTGTAGAATGGCCACACGGGGGCAGCAGTGAGTAAGCATTGGCAGGAACCCTGCCTCAAAGCCGCTTTTTCGCTCCTGTGAAACTTTGCTCAATGTTTACAGGCTGTTCTCAAAAACTGTTAAAACTGTGCCTTTGCTGAATTGTTTAAGGACAAAACTAATGCTCTGAAACTGTTAAATTACTAATATGTTTCTTTAATTCTCAGGGTCAGTCTTAGGGCTAATAGAGCAAGACTCAGTGGCCTGGGACAAGGTTGGAACTATTGAATATATTCAGGTCTAATTAGGATACAATTATGACTTATATTCCATTTATTTTCAGAAATAATTTGTCTCAGCTAACAGTATTAAAATCACATGAAATAGTCCAGTCCAGAGGAAAGCAGTAAGAATCACCAGTCGTGAGAAGAGGAGACATACGTGTAGGACTTAACCCTGAGTTTCCTGTCAGCATGGCCTGGAGCAGTGAGCACGTCCCAGGGAGCTGCGCTCAGGCTGCCCTCGGTCTATGCAGATCACCCTACCTGGAACATCCCTCTATGCCCCCTGGGGTTGTGGGTTTCAATTTAGAGCTGCTCACAGGCCTTAACTCACCTCAAGTGGCACCTGCGTGCACACCCTCTGAAGACACTTGGGGGTCAGTGTTGCCCTAGGAAAAAATCCGGGAGGCAGCATTGTGTCAAATGGACTCGGAATATGGGAGAAGGATGGGAGTCAGCATTTCTGAGACGATCAATCTGGAGACTGCCTAGAACTCAATAGGAGTTTGATAAATAGTTGCTGAGTGAATAAATTAATCTAAAATAATTTCCTAATTTTACAAATGAGAAGCCTGGAGTCATTCTGGAAGTTGGTGACAGAGCCAGGCTGAGGCTGGAGACGGCCTCAGCCTTGGTTCCCTTGTTTGAGTGTCTTTACCTACAGGACAACCACCCTTTTACACATCCTGGACAGCCAGGCTCTCCCATGCGTCTTCATGTGGCAGATGCTGAAAACCAAGGCCAGCCAAGGTCAGAGAGCCTCCTGGACTGGTTATAATGAGACTGTGACATGAGTGGAGTTCTAAGCCGTGTCCCATTTCCCAGTTAATCAGCAAGACCTGATGCGGCCCCTGGCTGTGGGAACCCGTGTCTGCAGAGGGAGGAGGAAGGTTCCAGAGGTTCCAGAGGCAGAGGGTTGGAGGGGTGCTTGCTTCTCTTCTAGCCCCAGATGTAACGGTAGCGTCTAGCAGGACAGTAAGCCAAGTGCCCCTTGGCACCCCCAGGTGTGAAGTTGAGCTTCACAGATTGGGTGTGAGCACTGTTGGCTAGTTCAGGATGGTAGACATGGGACATAACAAAGCAGTAGGGCTGACAGACATGTTCCTATGAAGCCCACAGAGCATTAACCATCTCCTGATGTATTGTGGAAAAGGCAGAACACTCACTGTTGAAACACTGATACTTTTAATTAAAAAGAAAGGCTTATGTATCATAGAGTAAACCTTGTTCAATTAACAAATACTTATTATTGAGTGTCTACTTTGTGCAAGGTAAGCTCCAGACCTCCCTGGGAGTCTGCAAACAGGGCAGGGTAAAACAAACAAATAACTGGCCGGAAGGAATGCGTACCAGAAAGAAAATAATGCAGACCAAGGAGGGTATGTGGATGGCTATCTGGGGGAAGAGCAACAGAGCAGGGACATTTTGTATAAACTTTAAAGATAAAACATAAATTCCAAGATGTTTTCACTTGGGGGCCACTTTGGGACCTTTGGCTCTTCTTCTTGGAGTATATGCCTACTTCTCACTGTGAAATGCTCTAAGAATAATGTGTCATTTAAACATTGACTTCTTCTATTAAAAGACAAATAAATTAGCCCTGGCTGATGATAGCATTTTCAGAGAAGGGACACAAGATAACTAAATTTTCATGGTTAAGGAAACCTGGTCCAGAATGGCAGGACACAGGGAGCCCTGGATGCCAGGAGTCTCCTGGTCCCCCTGCACAGAAGCAGGAGACCCTGAAGGGGAGTGGTCTGTGGGGAGGGGTCCAGCTGTGTCTTCGTTTGGCATGCTGCCTTGTCCATTGACTCCTCCCACCTCAGGCCACACTGTCTCCAGGACCCCTCACCAAAATATTCCAGCCTGTCTTGAAATGTAAATGCAGAGCAAGGTTCAGTGAGGAGTGGCTTTACAGTAAATGGCTTCAAATAAAATAAAGGTGGGGCTGCCAGAGGAAGGAAAATGAAAGGTCAAGTTCTGATTGAAGAGGCAAATAATACAACTGAAATAGGCCACTTTAGTAAGGGAGCAGGGCTGCTCTACACTTCTGGGCATCTCCCAGCTGAATAACCTCAGACAGGCAAGGAATAAGGCCAACTGACAGGTGTACTGATCCCAAACCGGAGATGAGGAGTGACTCTGGGTTTTAGTCTTTTATCACATACAAGGGAATAAATTTCAGGTATAAAGGCCCTTCTAGCTATAAAATCTGATCTTGGGTCTTACATTAAATTCAATATTTAGACGTATTTTTCTTAATATATTTAAAAACTTGGGATTAGGTACTTCTTTTGCACTGGGTGTATATCAAACGACTGGGGGGAATATTATACCTTTAGAAAATATCATCATCAAGCTGAAGTCTTTCACTTTGAGGTCAAAGTGATCTTTCCCGGAAGAGTGGTGAAAAACAGGGTAAATTACTTTCTCTCTAAATATTGCATTAATAACTTTTTGTTATAAATTATACATGGTTTTATTTTGGTTCTTCTTTGAAATTGTTGTATGTGCAATGCAGTTTAAATGACAAACAGTTTAGTTTTATATAATGCTAGAATGCCTTTCAGAAACATTGATACCATCACTAGGGTTACAAGATCATTCCTTCATGTTCACTAACATTTAATTTATTATTCTAATTTACAGTCACCAGTTCGGGGAATCATCCATGGCAGCTTGTAGTTGTCCTAGTCTATTTTTTTATTACTCCCTACAGAGGCTGTGAACTTGAGGCTCCAGCTGGGGAGTACACTAATTTTCCCACCTTGGTGGAAGAACTTTTCTTCTGTAACTTGGAAGGCTGTCCACCTTAAAGACATCCATGGCTCCCAGAATGGTCCTGGGCCTTGTGGATGACCATGGGTCATGCTTTGATTGGGATATTCTTGGTTCAAACCCATCATCCCAGGATAGTTATTAATCATCTCCCCTACTGTTTCAAATTTATGAACATAAAAATCATATGTCAGACTCTTGTGGTTCAATGTTTCCAAAACACTTATATCAGCAAAATCAAGAAAATATTATTAGATCAGGAGATCATTACAAAAGAGGTCTTAATAGTTCTCAACACATATTGCCTTACTTTTTAATATGTCTTTACTTTAAAATAACATTCTTGTGGTTTAAAGGTGACACATATTAAAGACAGAAAAATTGAAGATAGAGGTAAGTATAAGGGAGTTAAAAACCAACTCTTACCCCTATTGTCTCTAAATTCAAAGTTATTATAAACACAATTGCACTTCTCGCCAATCTTCATTCTGTAACAATTTCTCAGTTTCAAAGCAAAGTGTGTGTGTGTGTCTGTGTCTGTGTGTGTGTGTGTGTGTTCATACCTGATACAGGATTGTTTATCACTTTTCATGTCATTTTATGATAGTTACACACCCCCAATTAGATTATAACTCTATTTATAATTTGAGTGAGTTACTGTGTGTGCTAGGTAGACATCTTGTAGATAGTGTATTTTAATATTTTGGGTATATGTATCTCTTCATAGATAAGCAAAGCAGTAACTACCTACATCTTATTACATCTAGATTTTTATGTGTTCAGAAGTGATATTACTTTGAATATGGAGACAACCTTTTTTTCTGTTTCCTCTAAAATAGAGCATCTCTTTCAGAAGATGAAAGAGAAAGTTAGAATGATGGATGGAAGCAGGCACTTGTGATTGCATCTAACTCCTTATCAGACATGTTTCATGGGTAAGATACAGAGCATTTGGTTTGCCAAGTTTTAATGGGGGGCTATTCAGACATCATTCATTCATCCCTCAGATTATAATTACATCATCTACATATTTAACACAAATTTTGATTTGTGAATAAAATGAGCGAAACCATACTTGAAAAACTAAAGTAAGAATTAGATTAATAATGAAAAATTCTTAATAACTGTGCATATTTTAATTACATACGTGCATTTTAACCTCTTTTTTATTCACAAATGGGATACAGAAGTTTCCCTTCCAAACAGGTTGCTTGAAATGCGTGAATTGGTGTCTTTTGATGATAACCATTTTTACAACTAAATTCAACAGTATCTGTTGTTTTAGCATAAAGTTTCTTCCCAGAACTCCATCTTAACTTTATGTTATGCTTTTCCAAAATTTCTTCTGATATTACACACGCCTCTGAAGGTAAAACATGAACATAAGACATTAAATAGTATACAAATATTTTCCACAGAATTTCCAACTTTCAAGTAAATCTACTCTGGCCCAGGGCTTCATTCTCAAAACCTTCAACTAATTGCAAGTACATCATGTAGATTTAAATCATTTTAAACAGTCAATGATGTAAAAATGAGATACTACATTTAATGTGTGATAATTAAATGTTATAATCAGAAATGCATAATACCAATTGTATAAACAGTTTTCATTAAAGCATCTTTTGTTGCTGTTGTTTGAACAATTACTTTCAAACTTTCTTTCCTCATGTGTTGATAATTTGTAGTCAAGAACTAAAGAGAATCGTTGCTTGTTAATCCTTGAAAATTCTATTATAAAGAGCAAAATACCACGCCCATTACACTGATTTTCCCAGAATCCATGAGAATATTAAAATATTTACCTAAACACTTTGGTGGTTTTGACCACTGTCCATTGCTACATATTATATTCCTGTTTCCCAGAAGTTCATAGAAGGATTGGCATTGGTACTCAACTGACGATCCTGGAGCATACTCTCGTAATGGGAATGAGGTGATGTCTCCATTGTTAATAATTGGAGGTGGCCCACATTTTCCTGCAGAGTCTAAAAACAATTTTAATTTATTGCAAGACAAAAGAAAAACACAGGTTAAAAATAAAGCAAATAAAAATATAACATGCTATGTAATATCAAGATTTGTTATTTCTATCGACAGAAATTTTAATCACTTAAACTGAGAGTCACGTTTTTAAGCCTTTCCTTTCTCCTCATTTGAAAGCATACATTAAATATTAACAAATATGTCTGCTTTGCAGTATTCTGTAATTAAAAAACAGTTTTCTTAGTGAATATACAACAGATGGACAGCTAAGATATACAGAGAAAAATTTTTGTTCTTATATGCCACAAACTATGGTGTCTATTGGATCTTTGGTCATTTTAATTGATTTTTATTTTTATTATAAAAGGAACATCAACTCCTGTGACAAAATTCAAAGAACTTCAAATTTGTATAATATGAAAGGGAATTCATTGCTGGCTTCTTATTTTGGACAAGCTGAAGTAGAAACATTTCTGCTTATTCCTTCTGCTAAGTGTAAAAATCCTGAACACATTATACAAACCAACATAAAAGATGTATGAGTATGTAGAGAAGGGATTAATCTGGTTAGGGACTTTGTGATTCATGGAATTACACTGCAATGAGTTGTATGGGTTTCGGTTTGCTTCCTATGTATCCTAAACAGGGCATTGAAGAAAACTGAAACTCGGAAGTGATATTAAGTTCAAAGAAAGAAACAGTCCCAAGAGCCTGCTCTCTTTAGCCAAAGGCCCAGGAGAGGAGCAGCCTCACAATACCCAAATTATTCTAGAAAACACCAAAAAAAAAAGCCAGACCAATCTTCTCCCCATTTAAATTGACAGGGTTGAAGTTAGGAGCCTAGACTTTTACCCGCTCTCTGAAAGAACAAGACACTTCTCCCTTTCCTGTGATTTCAGTGGAAGCCAAGTGAGAAACCTGGACTTCTACCCTGTATGGCAGTAGTGGAGGCCTGATAAATAAAATATTTCAGTAAAATCCAGTCTTAAAACATAACTCAATTTCAGTTTCTAATTTTTCAAATTTTTCAAGTTAGAAATTTCCCCAAATTTTCAGGATATATTTGAAAGTGACTCATCATACCAAGAACTAGGAAAATCTCAATAGAGAAGAAAATCAATAGAAGATGGTCCTGGGATGGCCCAGACATTGGAATAATTTGACAGTGGATTTTAAAAATCCATTGGGAACCCGTGCTCATGGATAAGAATTAATATTGTCAAAATGGCCGTCCTGCCTAAAGCAATCTACAAATTCAATGCAATCCCTATCAAAATACCAACAGCATTCTTCAATTAACTAGAGCAAATAATTCTAAAATTCATATGGAACCACAAAAGACACCAAATTGCCAAAGCATTTCTGAGAAGGAAGAATAAAGCAGGGGGATTGTGCTCCCCAACTTCAAGCTCTACTACAAAGCCACAGTAATCAAGACAATTTGTTACTGGCACAAGAACAGACCCACAGACCAATGGAACAGACTAGAGACCCCAGATATAAACCCAAGCATATATGGTCAATTAATATACAATAAAGGATCCATGGATATACAAAGGGAAATGACAGCCTCTTCAACAGCTGGTGTTGGCAAAACTGGACAGCTACATGCAAGAGAATGAAACTGGATTATTGTCTAACCCCATACACAAAAGCAAACTCGAAATGGATCAAAGACCTGAATGTAAGTCATGAAACCATAAAACTCTTAGAAGACAACATAGGCAAAAATGTCCTGAATATAAACATGAGGAACTTTTTCCTGAATGCATCTCCTCGGGCAAGGGAAACAAAAGCAAAAATGAACAAATGGGACTACATCATGCTGAAAAGCTTCTGTACAGCAAAGGACACCATCAGCAGAACAAAAGGTATCCTACAGTATGGGAGAATATATTTGTAAATGACATATCCAATAAGGGGTTAATATCCAAAATATATAAAGAACTCACACGCCTCAACACCCAAAAAGCAAAATGGGCCTATTAAAAAATGGGCACAGGATATGAACAGACACTTCTCCAAAGAAGAAATTCAGATGGCCAACAGACACATGAAAAGATGCTCCACATCGCTAATTATCAGGAAATGCAAATTAAAACCACAATGAGATATCACTTCACACCAGTTAGGAAGGCCAACATAGAAAAAACTAGGAACAAAAAATGCTGGCAAGGATGCGGAGAAAGGGGAACCCTCCTACATTGCTGGTGGGAATGTAAACTAGTTCAACCATTGTGGAAAGTAGTATGGAGGTTCCTCAAAAACTAAAAATAGAAATACCATTTGACCCAGGAATTCCACTCCTAGGTATTACCCTAAGAATACAGCAACCCAGTTTAAAAAATACATATGCACCCACTTTATCACAGCACTATTACAATAGCCAAGAAATGGAAGCAACCTAGTGTCCATCAGCAGATGAATGGATAAAGAAGATGTGGTACATATACACAATGGAATATTACTCAGCCATAAGAAAAAAACAAACCCTACCATTTGCAGCAACATTGATGGAGCTAGAGGGTATTATGCTCAGTGAAATAAGGCAGGCAGAGTACGACAAGTACCAAATGATTTCACTCATCTGAAGAGTATAAGAACAAAGCAAAAACTGAAGGAAAAAAACAGCAGCAGACTCAGAACCCAAGAATGGACTAACAGTTACCAAAGGGAAAGGGACTGGGGAGAGTGGGTGGGAAGGAAAGGATAAAGGGCATTACAATTAGCACACATAACATAGGGAGAGCATGGGGAATGCAGTATAGCACAGAGAAGACAAGTACTGACTCTATACCATCTTACTACACTGATGGACAGTGACTGTTATGGGGTTTGTGGTGGGGACTTGATAATAGGGGGAATCTAGTAACAACAATGTTGCTCATGTGATTCTATGTTAATGATACCAAAAAAATAAAGACTTTTAAACATTGCTTGAGAAATACCAAGCTTTAGTCTTTCAACAAATATTTTGTGCCTATTACCAGACCCCATATCCAGATCCTGCTCTTCATTTCCTCCACTTGCTAGATGGAACACTTGGTGGTCATGAAAGGAAGAAAAGAGAGTGGTTGAGAATCCTGGTTTTCAAATAAAGAGTGCCTGAGGCTAAACTCCAGCTCTGCCATTTTCTAGTTGACTTAACTAATTTCTGTGAACCTCTGTGTCCTCATCTACAAATTGGGGTTAATAATACCATCCCCTCTTACAGTCATTGTGAGGATTAAATGTAATAATGCATGCAAAACACTTAATAAGTTGCCTGGGACATAAAGAGTTCAGTGAATGTCATTTGATATTTGTAAAAAAAATTCTTTGGGAATTACAGAACTAAAAAATTTAAGCTACTAAATAAACTAAGCACAGTTACAAGAAAAAAGACCAGGAAAGAAACATGTTTTATTTACATACATTAGCAATGAATAATTACAAAAGGAATTTTTAAATCCATAATGTCGTCAACATTAATAAAATACTTCGAATAGACTTAATCAAGGTGCAAGTCTTGTTCATTGAAAATTGTAAAACATTTATAATAAAAAAATAAAGAAAACCTAAATAAATGTAAGGTCCTGCCATGGTGATGGAAGACTTAATATCGCTAAGATAGCAATGGCACAAATGCTACCTAAAGACTCAGTGCATTTCCTATGAAAATTCTCAAAGCCTTTTTGGAAGAAATGCACCAGCTGATGCTGTCACATAAGAAATTTCAAGTGACTCCCCAAAGAGCCCTTGAAAAGAACCTTTAAAAAGAAAATCAAAGCTGGAGGCGCAGGCCTCACAAAATCAAATCTTAGTACAATGTAACAGTAAACACTGTGACACTGGCATAAAGATACACAGTTGACCCTAGGACAACAGGTGTATGAACTGCACAGGCCCACTTTAAAAGATTTTTTTCCAACAAATCTATTGGAAAACTTAAGACAACATTTTGAAACATTTGCTTTTTTCTAGCTTACCTTACTGTTAGAATACAACACAAAACATGTATAATGTGCAAAATATGTATTAATTGACTGTATTATTGGTAAGTCTTCCAGTCAAAATAGGCAATGAGATTTAGGATAATACTTAGGTTTTGGGGGAGTGAGATATTTTATGTGGACTCTGACTCTGTGGAATGTCAGCTACATAAACCCCCATGTTGTTCAAGGGTCAACTGTATGTATAGATCAACAGAACTGAGGGGAAAGCCCAAAAGTGACCCCAACCGTCTACAGTCAGTTGGTTTCTGACAAGGGTGGACAACATTAATGGTCTTCTCAGCAAACGGTTCTGGGCAAATGGCTGTCCATGTGCACAGCAATGAAACTGAACCCTTAACTCATATCATACAAAAATTAACTAAAAACAGAAAAAGGGCTTATATTATAGGTAAAATTAGAGACTCTAGAAGAAAACATGATGATAAACATTCATGACCTTGGATTTAGCCATGGTTTCTCAGATCTGACACCAAAGGACAAGCAACAGAAGAAAGCATAAATTAGACTTACCCCAAATAAAAAACTTTTCAGAATCAAAAGTCACCAACCAGAATGTGAAAAAAAGCAACAGAATGGAAGAAAATATCTATGCCTAGTACATCTGACAAGAGCCTGTTATCCAAAAAAACACCACAAACTCATACTGGGCAACAAGACAACACCTCAATTTTTAAAGTAGATGAAAGACTTGAGGTAACACATACACACATTCAACAAACACATGAAAAGACATCACACAGCATTAGTTGCCATTAAAATTCAAAGTAAACCACAATGACACCCCTGCACACATGGCAATGGCCACACTCAGGAAAACTGAAAATCATATATCGCCAAGGATGTAGAGGAATTGAAGCCCCTAAACTTTGCTTGTGGAAATGTAAAACGTGCAGCCTGTATACAACAGTTTGGCTTTTCCTGATAAAGATAAAATACAATTACCTAATTGTGGGAAAACACCCACTCCCAGATAAATAACCCAAAGAAATGAAAATGCTGTTCAAACAGAACCCAGCCCAAGAGTTCTTGGCAGCACTGCTCACCACAGCAAAAAGGTAGAAACAACTCAAATGCCCATCAAGGTGTGAATGGATGGACAAAATGGGGTTGATCCATAAACTGCAGTATTTTGCCATATAATGAAATAAGTAAAAATGGTCCACAGCCACTTTGAAATCAGTACTGGGGAGAGGGCATCCTCAGAAACTCAAACATAAAATTAACATATGATCAGCAATTCCATTTTAACAAGGACATCTGCCCAAAACATATAAAAGCAGGGACTTAAGATATTTGTACACCCTGTTCACAGCTTCAAGACTCACAACAGCCAAAGGGTGGAGATGACCCAGGTGTCCACTCCTGGGCGCTACTCACCTTGCAGGAGTTCAGGTGTGATTAGGAGGTACCTGGGAGGCTTCCTCTGTAGCTACTGGGTCTTGGGTGTTGGGACGACCTGGAGTAGAAAGAGTGGAATTTTTTAATCCCAAATTTCGCCATCACTCCACCAAACACCTATTAGAACTAAAAAGGAAAACAAATGGATGAATAAAGTGTTTTCTCTACACGGTGGAGTAAACAAGGAAGTCGTGGCACCTGCTGCATGGATGGACCCTAAAGCCATTATGCTCAGTGAAGTGCAACACACAGGCAAGTATTATGTGATCCCACGCATGTCAGGTCCTGGAGAGCCCAACTGAGGTAAAGTCTCCAGAACAGTTTCAGGAAAAGGAAATGGGATCCGAATGGAAAGATGTGTGCACACAGCTGGGGCGGGAGGTGACAGCTGCAGTGGGTCTGTGCACTGGATTATCATGCAGAGGCCCTAATAAGTCCTTAATTTGGAGTCAGATGATGGCTCCCTGGAAATGTGTCTCTATTTGGGGTAGGGGCCAAGAGGATGTGTAAAGCAGCAGGTGCACTAAAGTGGGAGGCTGGAGAATTTGTGTAAAGAGTATTTGTACTGACACTGCAAGTTTTCTGTATGCTTGAAATTGATGGAAAGTAAACTACTTTGCCGAACAACCAAGTCAGTCCTAACCAGAAAAGCAGAGCAGGCATCACACCCGTCACAGAGGCCAAGCCCTCCCAGTCCAGTGCACCTGAAGTGGGGCGCTACTCACCTTGCAGGAGTTCAGGTGTGATTAGGAGGCACCTGGGAGGCTTCCTCTGTAGCCACTGGGCCTTGGGTGCTGGGACGACCTGGAGTGGAAAGAGTGGAATTTTTTAATTCCAAATTTCCACACCACTCCACCAAACACCTATTCGAACTAAAAAGGATTTCAAGAAACTTGCAGGATACAAAATCAATACACAAAAATCATTTGCTTCTGTTCACTAATAACCAACCATCAGAAAGAGAGATTAAGAAAACAATGCCCTTTACAACTGCATCATAAAGAATACAGTACCTAAGAACAAACTGAACCAAGGGGGAGGAGGCCTGAGCTCTGAACACTGTGGACACTGCAGATGTGAACGGGAAGAGCTAGTGTCTTGCCAATGGGTTCCAGCCCCGGGGCAAGTTTGCTATGGATTCAATGTGACCAAAGAAATTGACAGCAAAACATTCTTTGGGGTGAAATGGTTCATTACCTGGCTTGTTCTCCCAGCTGTAGGTCGAGCACTAGCGTCTCTGCCTCTGCCCAGAGCACTGGGCCGAGCTCACTATATGCTGCAGTAATAGCTCATTACCTAAAGGTGTAGAAGCGGTAGCAGTAATCTAGCAACAGGCCAGTTACATCATCAGGTGATTAAAGTTCCGTGCCGTTCCTGGCCATAGGAACCCCAACTTCCCCACAGCTAGGTTATTACAAGTTCCCTCTGCCCACAGCAACGTGCAGACTCTATGCCACCCTCACCGAAATTCCATCCACTTCTCACAGAAGTAAACACCCTACAGCTTGGATGGAACCACACAGGACCCCATCCCCACAGCCATCCTGAGAAAGCAGAGCCAAGGCATCGCGCCCAGACCTCCCACTACAATGCGGAGCTGCAGCAACCGAGACCCTGCATGGCCCCTAAGCAGACGCGGGTGTGGGAAGAGGACCCAGGGTGCCCTCCATCTCCCAAACCCGCTCTGCCTGAGGAGACAGCTCACAAAGCCCTGGGGCCCAGACTGCGGGTGGAAGCCGCCCTTGAGAAGCCAGGCTAGGTCAGCGCCGCGCTGCGCCCAGGGGGCCTCCCAGGCGGCCCGCACCCCGGGGACCCTTCCCAGGAACCCGTCCCATGTGCTCGGCGCACAGCAAGGCCTGTGCCCTGGTAAGCGAGCCATTCAGCAACGAAGTTCCCTCCCCCTCATTCCCGTCTCAGAGCCTCATTAGGAAGGAGGCCTGGAGCCCGGAGGGCGTCCCGCAGGTGCTACCAATCCACCCGCCGCACGGGGCGCGGGGCGCGCAGCGCGGAGACACGGGTTCCCGGGGTCGCACTGGACGCCGTGCGCCTGCCCCGGCCCCGCCGCGCCCCGAACTTGTACTGAGCACTGATCGCCGCACCCGCACCGCGAACTCACCCGCGCCAGACTCCCTCCCAAACTCCGCAAAGACCCAGTTCCCCACCGCAGTCCCTTCCTCCCCAGCCCCTGAAGAGGAGCGCTCGGCAGGCAGCACACGGGAAGCCTCTCCTTACCTTTCCCTCCCGCAGCTCCTCAGGAAACCGAGTTGTCACTGCAGACGCGGCCGGTGGTGTCCCGGGACCACAGCGGGGCGGGAGGAATACGAGCTCCCATCAGTGCCAGGAAGTCCCAGGGCCTGACCGCGCATGCGCCGCGAGGGTCCGCAAAGCGGGCAGAGGCTCAGGGCCACGGTGGGCGGTGCAGGACATGCGCTCACAGCTCAGGGAAGGTGGCGCCGCCTCGTGGCTAAATTTGGGAAATTCAAACTCAATGGGCACGAATTTCTTGAAATGAAGGCAGACACAGGCTTTACAACTTCCACCAAAATTCACTCCAAATTCTCCATAGACAAATTTTAGGTGCAAAATTATAAAAATTCTAGGTAAAACCAAGAAAATCTACACAATCTTGCTGATGACTTTTAACATTCAACACCAAAAGCCTATCCACAAAAGAAAAATGATTAATCATGTGGGCTTTATAGAATTCAAATTTCTACTATAAAAGACCTTGTTCAGAGAATCCAAACACAAGACACACACTGGGAGGAAATATTTGCAAAATGCATATTTGATAAAGGATTTGTACTCCAGACATACAAAAATCCATAAAACAAAAAGGAACCACTAAAAAACATTCTACCATTAAAAAAAATAAGTCTCACCTTAAGATCAAGATCTGCATCTCCAGTATTTAGACAACTGCTTTGAATAACTATGTCACACCCAACAAAAACCACCATACAATTTCACAGTGTCTCAATTAATAATGGCTAAAAACTTACACATATCAGGATGTTCTTCAGTAGATGAATGGAGTAGAAAATTGGGGTACATCCATGGGAAGGGGAGCAGAACATGCCACCCCAAAATATCCTCTTTGTCATAGAATTATGTTGGGATGATTAATTTTGAGAAACAGCAGAGGAGACTCTCTGAAAATTGAGTAGAAGTTGCCCTATTATGATGAGCATTTGCATTTATGCAGGAAAACCACATGTGTAAGGGTACCTGCCTCTGTGCCAGGAGTGGAAGGATAACTAAACCTCTAGAAACTTCTATCAGTGGAGTTTGGCGTGGGCTCAAATCTGTATGACAACAATGCACTTGCGTTTATTCTGCTTTGCCTGATAACCTCCCAGGTAACTAACTTCCCTCCACCCCTAACACCTTTCTGGTGTTTAGCTGAAGATGGCATTTAAGATGCTAACTTGGGTCATTTTGGGGAGCTACTCAGGGTTCCTGGGCATCTCTGATGCACACGGGAAGTACACATGTCATTACATTTCTGTCTGTTTTTCTCCTGTTGAGCATTCTTTAATTCTGGGCAGAAGGAGCAGCTGTCTCAGGCAGGAACTGAGAAGTGCCGGGGGATATTATTCTGCCTCTCCTACACAAGCAATGGAAACTATTCAGCAACAGAAAGGGAGGAACCGCCAACCCGTGCAGAGACGTGGATGAGTCTGTGTGCATGATGCTAAGTGACAGGAGCCAACCTGAAGGGGCCACGCACTGTGGGACCCCGTTTACATGACGCTCTGGATAAGGCACAGCCACAGAGGCGGTAAACGGGTCCTGGTGGAGAGTCTGGAGTATCCCATGAGACACTTTAGTAAGGGACACTGGCCACTATGCTTCTGTGTAAACCCATAGGTCCTTAGAGCCCAACAATTAAATCATAATCTATTCAAATTAAGCTAATTAGGATGTGAGAGTGTCACGGGGTGGAATACAAAATTTAACAAAGAACGTATGGGGAAAAGCTCACTGTTGGTGGTCCTAAGGAAACTGGGAAATGAACAGAATCTGTAGACTAAAGGGAAAATGTACTGCACACAGATAGGGGACCGTGTTTTATCAGCTATTTCCACGGGGGTCCTCGCTGACAACCCTGAAACCACTACATCTGCAATCTGGGATGAGCAGTGGATTGAGTAAGGGACAGACAGTGGGAACCGGGTTTCTCCCTGTTGAAGGGGGAAGTTACAGGTAAGCAAGGGGAGAAGGTTACACAATATCTATGCGATCATGGATCAGGTTGGAGACGTCAGTACAGACGCACGTGCAGCTTGATGTGGATATGGGAAGCTCCACACAGAAATCTTTATAGTTAGGTGCGTGAACATTGTGAAAGACGGACACCACTGGAGCCGTGTCCGAACGCAGGCGGAGCGGCTGCTGGCAAGAATCCGCCTCACCCGCCTTTGTCTGAATTGGGCCAAAACCTTTGGAATGCGCAAAACAGCAATTGTTTGAGTGGCCAGCAGGAGGACAGGCATCTGATCACAAGTCTGATGGATGCGGACTTCCAAAAGATAGACTCAGCGGCCCAATGCATAACACAGAGTAGATCAGCTTGTTAAGACACCCATAGAAAGCTCTTTTCTCTTTCTAGTTCATATAATTGTCCCCCTTCCTTTTTCTCATAAAACCCCTTGTTTTCACCCTACAAGTGGGGACACTGTTTAGGTACCTACCTGAATCTGTGCTCTCCAAAATGAAATTATTTAATCCCAAACAAACCCTAGTTTTCCTCTCTGCAGCTCTTTATTTTCAGATTGACAACACAGACTGACACACACACACACATTCCCCTGCGTTGTCCACTGAGCACTTCAGGTCCCACATATGCCCTAACCCGTACCCCAACCTTAACCAGTACCCTAACTAGTACCTGTTCCCTAACCCTACCACCACCACCCCAAACCTGCAGCCTAACCTCTTAACCGTACCCTGCCCCTAACCCCTAAAACGCCCTCCCCGGGGGACGGTCGCTCCGCCAGCCCCCCCGCAGCCCAGGATCCCGGCGAAGAGCACGGGGCCGAGGGTGAGGGAGGCGCAGGAGGAAGGCGGGCGTCATCCTGAGTCCAGGCGGTGCGCGCAGGGAGGCGGCACAGAGACAGGACGGGGAACGGCCCGATGGCAACAGGCGGGCAACAGGGGACAGGGAGCAAACCGAGGCCCTCCCGGGAGGCCGGCAGAGGACGGAGCCAGGCGCGGCGCGGGGACGGACCGGAGGCAGCCCCCGGGGGCAGCTGCAGGGGACAAGGGACAGACACACAGACAGCAACGGGCGGCCGACCTGGCTACGAGCTGCGCCGCAGCACAGAGGCAGGGCGTGCCAGGAGCAGAGCGAACCGTGCGCCTATGAACGCAGGAAACCACGGAGAGCCACGGCCACCGGCGGTCCTGCGCGGGGAGAGACGGACAGAGACGGGGAATGACGGACAGGGGCGGAAATTGACGGAGAGCGACGGAGATTGGCGAGGAGAGGTGAAGGATGACGAAGATTGACGGAAAAAGACGGAGAATGGCGGAGAGAGACGGGGAATGATGGACAGGGGCGGA
>JAQQAC010014998.1:0-12243 GCA_029783875.1 Phataginus tricuspis | reverse complement strand
CCAGGAATCCCACTCCTAGGAATTTACTCCAAGAATGCAGCAGCCCAGTTTGAGAAAGACAGATGCACCCCTATGTTTATTGCAGCACTATTTACAATAGCCAAGAAATGGAAGCAACCTAAGTGCCCATCAGTAGATGAATGGTTTAAGAAGATGTGGTACATATACACAATGGAATATTACGCAGCCATAAGAAAAAAACAAATCCTAACATTTGCAACAACATGAATGGAGCTGGAGGGTATTATGCTCAGTGAAATAAGCCAGGCCGAAAAAGACAAGTACCAAATGATCTCACTCATATGTGTAGTATAAGAACAATGAAAAAAAAAAACTGAAGGAACAAAACAGCAGCAGACTCACATAACCCAATAACGGACTAATAGTTACCAAAGGGAAAGGGACTGGGAGATGTGTGGGAAGGGAGGGATAAGAGGGTAAAAGGGGCATTACGATTAGCAGACACAGGGTCGGTGGGCACGGGGGGGACTGTACAGCTCAGAGAAGACAAGTAGTGATTCTCATCTCACTACACTGATGGACAGTGACTGTAATAGAGTTGGTCGGGGGGACCTGATGAAGGGGGTAGTTTAATCATCACAATATTGCTCATGTAATTGTAGGTTAATGATACTAAAGTAAAATAAATTGTAAAAAAAAAAATCTGGATGCCTTTTATTCCTTTCGGTTGGCTTACAGCCATGGCTGGGACCTCCAGTACTGTGTAGAATACAAGTGGTGGGAGTGGGCATCCTTATCTTATTTCCAATCTTAGAGTAGAAGCTTTCAGCTTTATGCTCTTAAGTATGATGTTGGCTATGGGTTTGTTGTATATGACCTTTATTAAGTTTAGGAACTTATCCTCTAAACCCATTTTGTTGAGTTTTTATCATGAATGGATGTTGAATTTTTTTTCATTTTGCTCTCATTAATCTACAATTACATGAGCAACATTATGTTTACTAGACTCCCCCATCGCCACATACCCCATTACAGTCACTGTCCATCAGCATAGTAAGATGCTATAGAATCACTACTTGTCTTCTCTGTGTTGTACAGCCCTCCCCGTGCCCACCCTACATTAAGTCTGCTAAATGTAATGCCCTTTTCCCCCCTATATCTCCCTTCCCACTCATCCTCCCCAGTCCATTTCCCTTTGGTAACTGTTAGTCCCTTCTTGGGTTCTGTGAAACTGTTGCTGTTTTGTTCCTTCATTTTTTTCTTTGTTCTTATACTCCACAGATGAGTGAAATCATTTGATACTTGTCTTTTTCTGCCTGGCTTATTTCACTGAGCATAATACCCTCTAGCTCCATCCATGTTGTTGCAAATGGTAGGATTTGTTTTCTTCTTATGGCTGAATAATATTCAATTGTGTATATGTACCACATCTTCTTTATCCATTCATCTACTGATGGACACTTAGGTTGCTTCCTTTTCTTGACTGTTGTAAATAGTGCTGCGATAAACATAGGGGTGCATATATCTTTTTTCAAACTGGGCTGCTGCATTTTTTGGGTAAATTCGTAGGAGAGGAATTCCTGGGTTAAATGGTATTTCCGTTTTTAGTTTTCTGAGGAACCTCCATTCTGTTTTCCACAATGGTTGAACTAATTTACATTCCCACCAGCACTGTAGGAGGGTTCCTCTGTCTCTGCATCCTCACCAGCAATTCTTATGCTTAGTCTTTCGACACTGGTCCTCCATCCTAACTGTTGTGAGGTGATATCTCATTGTGGTTTTAGTTTGCATTTCCCTGATAATTAGTGATGTGGAGCATCTTTTCTTGTGCCTGTTGGCCATCTGAATATCTTCTTTGGAGAATTATGTTCATATCCTCGGCCCATTTTTTAATTTGGTTATTTGCTCTTTGGGTGTTGAGGAGTGTGAGCTCTTTATATATTTTGGATGTTAACCCCTTGTTGGATATGTCGTTTACAAATATATTCTCCCATACTGTAGGATGCTTTTTTGTTCTGTTGATGGTGTCCTTTGCAATACAGAAGTTTTTAAGTTTGATGTAGTCTCGTCTCATGTGTTCATTTTTGCTTTTGTTTCCATTGCTCAAGGAGATGTGTTCAGGAAGAAATTGCTCATGTTTATATTCAGGAGATTTTTGCCTGTTATCTTCTAAGAGTTTTATGGTTTTATTACTTACATTCAGGTTTGATCCATTTCGTGTTTACGTTTGTGTATGGGGATAGACAATAATCCAGTTTCATTCTCTTGCATGTAGCTGTCCAGTGTGGCCAACACCAGTTGCTGAAGAGGCTGTCATTTCCCCATTGTATGTCCATGGCTCCTATATTGTATATTAATGGACCATATATCCTTGGGTTTATATCTAGGCTCTCTATTCTATTCCATTGGTCTATGGGTCTGTTCTTGTACCAGTACCAATTTGTCTGGATTAGTGTGGCTTTGAGTAGAGCTTGAAGTTGGGGAGTATAATCCCCCAGCTTTATTTTTCCTTCTCAGGATTGCTTTGGCTATTAGGGGTCTTTTGTGGTTACATATAAATTTTAGAACTATTTGGTCTCGTTCATTGAAGAATGCTGTTGGTATTTTAATAGGGATTGTATTGAATTTGTAGATTGCTATAGGCAGGATGACCGTTTTGACATTATTAATTCTTCCTATCCATGAACACAGGATGTGTTTCAATTTATTGGTATCTTCTTTAATTTCTCTCATGAATGTCTTGTAGTTTTCATGGTATAGTTCTTTCACTTCCTTGGTTAGGTTTATTCCTAGGCATTTTATTCTTTTTGATGCAATTGTGAAGGGAAATGTTTTCCTGATTTCTCTTTCTGCTAGTTTATCATTAGTGTATAAGAATGCAACAGATTTCTGTGTACTAATTTTGTATCCTGCAGCTTTGCTGAATTCAGATATTAGTTCTAGTAGTTTTGGAGTGGGTTCTTTAGGGCTTTTTATGTACAATATCATGTCATCTGCGAACAGTGACAGTTGAACTTCTTCTTTACCGTTCTGGATGCCTTTTATTTCATTGTGTTTTCTGATTGCCATGGCGAGGATCTCCAGAACTGTGTTGAATAAGTGGGGAGAGTGGGCATCCTTGTCTTGTTCCCGATCTTAAAGGAAAAGCTTTCAGTTTCTCACTGTTAAGTATAATGTTGGCTGTGGATTTGTCATATATGGCCTTTATTATGTTGAGGTACTTGTCCTCTATATCCATTTTGTTGAGAGATTTATCATGAATGGGTGTTGAATTTTGTCGATGCATTTTCAGCGTCTATGGAAATGATCATGTGGTTTTTGTCCTTTTTGTTGATGTGGTGGATGAAGTTGATGGATTTTTGAATATTCTACCATCCTTGAATCACTGAAATAAATCCTACTTGATCATGATGGATGTTCTTTTTGATGTATTTTTGAATTCGGTTTGGTATTACTTTGTTGAGTATTTTTGCATCTATGTTCATCAGGGATATTGGTCTGTAATTTTTGTTGTGTGTGGTGTCTTTGCCTGGATTTGGTATTAGGGTCATGCTGGCCTCATAGAATGTGTTTGGAAGTATTTCCTCATTTCTACTTTTTGGAAAACTTTAGAGAGGATGGTATTAGGTCTTCACCAAATGTTTGATAAAATTCAGTGGTGAAGCCATCTCGTCCAGGTGTTTTGTTCTTCCGTAGTTTTTTGATTACCAATTTAATTTCATTGCTAGTAATTTGTCTATTCAGACTCTCTTTCTTTCTGGGTCTCTCTTGGAAGGTTGTATTTTTTTGAAAGCTGTTCATTTCTTTCAGGTTATCCAGTTTGTTAGCATATACTTTTTCATAGTATTCTCTAAACATTCTTTTATTTCTGTGGTGTATGTAGTGATTTTTCCTTTCTCATTTTTGATTCTGTTTATATGTGTAGAATCTCTTTTTTTCTTGATAAGTCTGGCTAGCGGTTCATCTATTTTGTTTATTTTCTCAAAGGACCAGCTCCTACTTTCGTTGATTCTTTGTATTGCTATATTCTTCTCGATTTTATTTACTTATGCTCTAATCTTTATTATGTCTCTCCTACTAACTCTGGGTGTCATTTGTTCTTTTTTTTCTACTTTCATTAATTGTGAGTTTAGACTGTTTATTTGGGATTGTGCTTCTGTCCTTAGGTTGGCCTGTATTGCAATATGCTTCCCTCTTTGCATGGCCTTCCCTGCTTTCCATAGATTTTGCAGTGTTGAATTATTGTTCTCATTTGTCTCCCTATTGCTTGATCTATGTTTTAATTTGGTCATTGATCCATTGGTTATTTAGGAGCATGTTGTTAAGCCTCCATGTGTTTGTGGGGTTTTTTTTCTTTGCATAATTTATTTTTAGTTTCATACCTTTGTAGTTTGAGAAGCTGGTTGGTACAATTTCAATCTTTTTGAATTTACTGAGGTTCTCTTTGTGGCCTAGTATATGATCTATTCTTGAAAATGTTCCATGTACCCTTGAGAATCATGTGTTCTGCTGTTTTTGGGTGTAGAGTTCTGTAGATGTCAGTTAGGTCCATCTGTTCTAATATGTTGTTCAATGCCTCTGTCTCTTTACTTATTTTCTGCCTGGTCGATCTGTCCTTTGGAGTGAGTGGTGTGTTGAAATCTCGTAGAATGAATACATTACCTTCTATTTCCCCCTTTAATTTCTGTTAGTTGTTTCGCATATGTAGGTGCTTCTGTGTTGGGTGCATAGATATTTATAATGGTTATATCCTCTTGTTGGAATGACCCATTTATCATTATGTAATGTCCTTCTTTGTCTCTTGTGACTTTCTTTGTTTTGAAGTCTATTTTGTCTGATACAAGTACTGCAACTCCTGCTTTTTTCTCCCTATTAGTTGCATGAAATATCTTTTTCCATCCCTTTACTTTCAGTCTGTGTATGTCTTTGGGTTTGAAGTGAGTCTCTTGTATGCAGTGTATAGTTGGGTCTTGTTTTTTTATCCATTCAATGACTTTATATCTTTTGATTGGTGCATTCTGACCATTTACATTTAGGTGATTATTGATAGATATGTACTTATTGCTATTGCAGGCTTTAGAATTGTGGTTACCAAAGGGTCAATGGTAACTTCCTTACTATCTGATAGTCTAACTTACCTCACTTATTATGCTGTTACAAACACAATCTAAAGATTTTTTCCCTCCTGTTTTCCTTCCTCCTCCATTATTTATATATTAGGTATCATATTCTGTACTGTCTGTATATCCCTTTGAGGGTAGTTGATTTAATTTTCCATTTGCTTATTAATTAACTGTTCTATTTTCTTTACTGTGGTTTTATTACCTCTGGGGAAAACTATTTATCCTTAGGAGCATTTGCATCTATCACAGTCCCTTTAAAATACACTGTAGAGATGGTTTGTGGGAGCAAACTCTCTGAGCTTTTGCTCATCTGGAAATTGTTTAATCACTCCTTCAAACTTAAATGATAATCTTGTGAAATAGTGTATTCTTGGTTCAAGGCCCTTCTCTTTCATTGCATTGAATCTATCATGCCACTCCCTTGTGGCCTGTAAAGTTTCTGTTGAGTAGTTTGATGATAGCCTGATGGTTTTTCCTTTGTATGTGACTTTAACCTCTCTCTTGCTGTTGTTCTTGTCCTTGATCTTTGCCATTTTAATTATTATATGTCTTGGTGTTGTCTTCCTTTGATCCCTTGTGTTGGGAGATCTGTGTGCCTCCATGGCCTGAGAGACTACTTCCTTCCATAGATTGGGGATGTTTTCAAGAATTACCAACTCAAAGACACTTTCTATCCCTTTTTCTCTCTTCTTCTTCTTCTGGTACCCCTGTAATGTGAATATGGTTACGTTTGGATTGGTCACACTGTTCTCTTTATATTCGTTCATTCCTAGAGATTCTTTTCTCTCTCTGTGGCTCAGCTTCTTTGTATTCCTATTCTCGAATATCTGTACCATTTACTATCTCCTCTACCTCTTCTAAAATGCTTTTAAATATCTACTTTTTATGTTTTATTTTAGACACTGTATTTTTCAAATTTTCTATTGTTCTTGAATTTCTCTCTGACATATTGAATGTTTTCTGTAGCCCTGCGAGCATATTTATGATTTTTTTCTGTTTTTTAAAATTTATTTTTGGTATCATTAATCTACAAATACATGTGCAATATTATGGTTATTAAACTAAACACTTCATCAGGTCCCCATTACAAACCCCATTACACTCACTGTCCATGAGCATAGTGACATGCTCTAGAATCACTACTTGTCTTCTCTGAGTTGTACAGCCCTCCCCGTGCCCCCCCAACATTACGTCTGCTAATAGTAATGCCCTTTTTCCCCCTTATCCCTCCCTTCCCACCCATCCTCCCCAGTCCCTTTCCCTTTGGTAACTATAAGTCCATTCTTGGGTTCTGTGAGTCTGCTGCTGTTTTTATCTTTGCTCTGATGCTCCTCATATGAGTGAAATCATTTGATACTTGTCTTTCTCAGCTTGGCTTATTTCGCAGAGCATAATACACTCTAGCTCCATCCATGTTGTTGCAAATGGTAGGATTTGTTTTATTTTTATGGCTGAATATTATTCCATTGTGTATATGTACCACATCTTCTTTATCCATTCATCTAGTGATGGACACTTCAGTTGTTTCCATTTCTTGGCTATTGTAAATTGTGCTGCGATAAACATAGGGGTGCATATGTCTTTTTGAAACTGGGCTGCTGAATTCTTAGGGTAAATTCCTAGGAGTGGGATTCCTGGGTCAAATGGTATTTCTATTTTGAGTTTTTTGTGAAATCTCCATACTGCTTTCCACAATGGTTGAACTAATTTGCATTCCCACCAGCAGTGTAGGAGGGTTCCCTTTTCTCCACATCCTCGCCAACATTTGTTGTTGTTTGTGTTTTGGATGTTGGCCATCCTCACTGGTGTGAGGTGATATCTCATTGTGGTTTTAATCTGCATTTCTCTGATGAACAACGATGTTGAGCATCTTTTCATGTGTCTGTTGGCCATCTGAATTTCTTCTTTAGAGAAGTGTCTTCTCATTTCCTCTGCCCATTTCTTAATTGGATTATTTGCTTTTTGTTTGTTAAGGTGCGTGAGTTCTTTATATATTTTGGATGTCAACCCCTTATCAGATGCATCATTTATGAATATATTTTCCCATACTGTAGGATGTCTTTTTGTTCTACTGATGGTGTCCTTTGCTGTACAGAAGCTTTTCAGCTTGATATAGTCCCACTTGTTCATTTTTGCTTTTGTTTCCCTTGCCCGGGGGGATATGTTCATGAAGAAGTCGCTCATGTTTGTGTCCAGGAGATTTCTCCCTATGTTTTTTTCTAAGAGTTTTATGGTTTCATGACTTACATTCAGGTCTTTGATCTCTTTTGAGTTTATTTTTGTGTATGGGGTTAGACAGTAGTCCAGTTTCATTCTCTAACATATAGCTTTCCAGTTTTGCCAACACCAGCTGCTGAAGAGGCTGTCATCTCCCCATTGTATATCCAAGGCTCCTTTATCATATATTAATTGACCATATATGTTTGGGTTAATGTTTGGATTTTGTATTCTCTTCCAGTGCTCTGTGGGTCTGTTCTTGTGCCAATGCCAAATGGTCTTGTTTACTGAAGCTTTGTAGTAGAGCTTGAAGTCAGGAAGCATAATTCTCCCTGTTTTGTTCTTCCTTCTCAGGATTGCTTTGGCTATTCAGGGTCTTTTGTGCTTGCATATGAATTTTAAAACTATTTGTTCCTGTTTGTTGAAGAATGGTGTTGGTATTTTGATAGGGATTGCATTGAATCTGTATATTGCTTTAGGCAGTATAGCCATTTTGTCAATATTTATTCTTCCTAGCCAAGAGCATGGGATGAATTTCCATTTGTTAGTGTCCTCTTTAATTTCTCTTAGGAGTTTCTTATAGTTTTCAGGGTGTAGGTCTTTCACTTCCTTCGTCTGGTTTATTCCGAGGTATTTTATTCTTTGGATGCAATTGTGAATGGAATTGTTTTCCTGATTTCTCTTTCTTTTAGCTCATTGTTAGTGTATAGGAAAGCAACAGATTTCTGTGTGTTAATTTTATATCCTGCAACTTTGCTGAATTCAGATATTAGTTCTAGTACTTTTGTAGTGTAGGGTTTTTTATGTACAAAATCATGTCATCTGCAAATAGTGACAATTTGACTTATTCTTTACCAATCTGGATGCCTTGTATTTCTTTATTTTGTCTGATTCCCATAGCTAGGACCTCCAGTACTATGTTAAATAACAGAGGAGAGAGTAGGCATCCCCGTCTTCTTCCTGATCTTAGATGAAAAGCTTTCAGCTTCTTGCTGTTAAGTATGATGTTAGCTGTGGGTTTGTCATATGTGGCCTTTATGATGTTCAGGTAGTTGCCCTCTATACCCATTTTGTTGAGAGTTTTTACCATGAATGGATGTTGAATTTTGTCAAATGCTTTTTCAGCATCTATGGAGATGATCATGTTTTGTTTTTCTTCTTTTTGTTGATGTGGTGGATGATGTTACTGGATTTCCGAATGTTGTACCATTCTTGCATCCTTGAGATGAATCCCACTTGATCATGGTGTATGATCCTCTTGATATGTTTTTGAATTCAGTTTGCTAATATTTTGTTGAGTATTTTTGCATCTACATTCATCAAGGATATTAGTCTGTTATTTTCTTTTTTGGTGAGGTCTTTGCCTGGTTTTGGTATTATAGTGATGCTGGCTTCATAGAATGAGTTTGGAAATATTCCCTCCTCTTCTATTTTTTTTGGAAAATTTTAAGGAGAAAGGGTATTATTTCTTCTCTATATGTCTGTTAGAATTCAGAGGTGAATCCATCTGTCCTGGGGGTTTTGTTCTTGGGTAGTTTTTGATTACCGATTCAATTTCATTGCTGGTGATTGGTCTGTTTAGTTTTTCTGTTTCTTGTTTGGTCAGTCTTGGAAGGTTGTATTTTTCTAAGAAGTTGTCCATTTCTTCTAGGTTTTCCAGCTTGTTAGCATATAGATTCTCATAGTATTCTCTTATAATTCTTTGTATTTCTGTGGGGTATGTCGTGACTTTTCCTTTCTCATTTCTGATTCTGGTTGTGTGTGTAGATTCTCTTTTCCTCTTAATAAGTCTGGCTGTGGGGTTTACCTATTTTGTTCATTTTTTCAAAGAACCAGCTCTTGGTTTCATTGATTTTTTCTATTTTATTCTTCCCAGTTTTATTTATTTGTTCTGTGATCTTTATTATGTCCTTCCTGCTGGTGACTTTGGGCCACATTTGTTCTTGTTTTTCCAATTTCAGTAATTGTGTCTTTAAACTATTCATTTGGCAATGTTGTTCCTTCTTTAAATAGGCATGGTTTGCAATATATTTTCCTCTTAGAACTGCCTTTGCTGCGTCCCACAGTATTTGCGGCTTTGTGTTGTTGTTGTCATTGGTCTCCATATATTGTGTGATCTCTGTTTTAATTTGGTCATTTATCCATTGATTAATTAGGAGAATGTTATTAAGCCTCCATGTATTTGTGAGCCTTTTTGTTTTCTTTGTACAATTTATTTCTAATTTTACAGCTTTGAGATCTGAGACGTTGGTTGGTAGAATTTCAATATTTTTGATTTTACTGAAGTTCTTTTTGTGGTGTAGTATGTAGTCTATTCTGGAAAATGTTCCATGTGCACTTGGGAAGAATGTGTATCCTGCTGCTTTTGAGTGTAGAGTTCTGTAGATATCTGTTAGGTCCACCTGTTCTAGTGTGTTGTTCAGTGCCTCTGTGTCCTTACTTATTTTCTGTCTAGTTGATCTGTCCTTTGAGTGATGTGTTGAAGTCTCCTAAAATGAATGCATTGCTTTCTATTTCCTCCTTTAATTATGTTAGTATTTGTGTCACATATGCAAGCGCTCCTGTGTTGGGTGCATATATATTTAAAATGGTTATATTCTCTTGTTGGACTGACCCCTTTATCATTATGTAATGTCCTTCGTTAGCTCTTGCTACTTTCTTTATTTTGAAGCCTATTTTGTCTGATACAAGTACTGTAATACGTGCTTTTTTCTCGTTGTTTGCATGAAATACCTATTTCCATCCTTCACCTTTAGTCTGTGTATATTTTTGGGTTTGAGGTGAGTCTCTTGTAAGCAGCATATAGATGGGTCTTGCTTTTTTATCCATTCTGTTATTCTTTCTCTTTTGATTGGTACATTCAGTCCATTTACATTTAGGGTGATTATCAATAGATATGTACGTATTACCATTGCTGGCTTTAGATTTGTGGTTACCAAAGGTTCACGGGTAGCTTCTTTACTATCTAGCAGTCTAACTTAACTTTCTTGTTAAGTTATTGTAAACCCAGTCTGATGATTCTTTATTTCTCTCCCTTCTTATTCTTCCTCCTCCATTCTTTATATACTAGGTGTTTTATTCTTTGCTTTTAGTTAGTATTTGGATGGTCAGCTTTTTTGCTATGATTTTTTTTTCTCAGGTGACATTTTTTTAGCCTTTGGAGTGCTTCTATCTATAGCAGTCCATTTAAGATATCATGTAGAGGTGGTTTATGGTAGGCCAACTCCCTCAGCTTTCACTTGTCTGGGAATTGTTTAATCCCTGCCTCAAAGTTAAATGATAATTGTGCTGTATACAATATTTTTGGTTCAAGGCCCTTCTGTTTCATTATGTTAAATATATCATGCCATTCACTTCTGGTCTGGAAGGTTTCTTTTGAGAAGTCTGATGGGTTTTCCTTTGTAGGTGATTTTTTTTCTCCCTCTAGTTGCGTTTAATACTCTGTTCTTATCTTTGATCTTTGCTATTTTAATTATTATGTGTCTTGGTGTTGTCTTCCTTGGGTCCCTTGTGTTGGGTGATCAGTGGGCTTCCATGGTCTGAGAGACTATTTCCTTCCTCAATGGGGGGCAGTTTTCAGCAATTATTTCTTCAAAGACACTTTCTATCCCTTTTCTCTCTTCTTCTTCTGGTACTCCTTCAATGCGAATATTGTTCCATTTGGATTGGTCACACAGTTCTCTTAATATTCTTTCATTCCCAGAGATCCTTTTATCTCTCTCTGCCTCAGCTTCTCTGTATTCCTGTTCTCTGTTTTCTATTCCATTACTGTCTCTTACAACTTCTCTAGTCTGCTGCTAAGCCCGTCAATCGCTTATGTCATTTCTGCATTGTCTTTCCTCACTTCCCTCTCTTCCTCCCTTAGCTCTTGCATATTTCTCTGTAGATCCATCTGTATGGTTATGACTTTTATTCTGAATTATTTTTCAGGAAGATTGTGCATGTCCATCCCATCAGGCTCCCTCTCTGGGGTTGACTGGCTGATCTTAGTCTGGACCATATTCCTCTGTCTTTTCATGGCGATAGAAATGGTCACTGGTATGCGCCACGTGTATCAACTGGGAGAACAAAGTCCCTTCCTGCTTGTTGTTCTCCTTGCTCTTCTCCCGGGCCTGTGTTGTTTTCCTGCACACCGGGAGGCAGTGTCTGGGATAATCCCCTGAACTGCTTGTGTGCGGGGTTGAGGGGTGTTTGCAGTTATGCTGGGTGCATTCTGGTCCCCCTGATTCCTTCTGGACTTGGTTCTGGGGTTCTTCCTGCTTAGCTGCACGCCCGCTGGGAGTAGATTCTGTGAGGAACGAATGGCAGGCTGCTGATCTGTGTGGGAAGCCTCATCGCGGCTGCTTTGTGCAGCCACTGGCCAAGGGGTCCTTAATTCCCCAAGAGTCCCAGCCTGCTATGCTGAGTGTACTGGGACGATTTTGTTCAGCTGCTGGGCCCTTGTCCCTTGAAGACTTTAAAAAGAAAAAAAAAAACAAAAAAAGCGCCTGTGAAGAGTAGATTCTGGGAGGATGCTGTAGGTGGCACTGCTCCTCCACTGTTCCGCAGCAGTGGTGGGTCTGCCTGACCCTTTGTGGCTCTGGCCGGGGGTGGGCAGGAATGAATGGCAGGCTGCTGATCTCTGTGGGAAGCCTTGGCCCAGCTGCTTTACCCGGCCACAGGCCAAGGGGTCCGAAATTCCCCAATACTCCCAGCTTGCTGGGCTGAGTGCACTGGGACGATTTTGTTCCGATGTTGGGCCCTTGTCTCTTTATGACTTTTTTTTTTTTCAAAATTTT
The DNA here is from genome assembly GCA_029783875.1 of Phataginus tricuspis. Lineage (NCBI taxonomy): Eukaryota > Metazoa > Chordata > Mammalia > Pholidota > Manidae > Phataginus > Phataginus tricuspis. The sequence goes on along the minus strand of JAQQAC010014998.1, from coordinate 164 downwards.
ACAGTTTTTTATTTAAAACTTAATCTTTCAATTTTGGTGGTAAGATCATCAAAATTTATGGTTTATAGTAAAATATCTCTTTTTTTTAAACAATTTATTTTATTTTAGTATCATTAACCTACAATTACATGAGCAATATTGTGATGATTAAACTACCCCCTTCA
>JAQQAC010014989.1:0-11288 GCA_029783875.1 Phataginus tricuspis | reverse complement strand
CCAGCTGGCCTCCCTCTGGACTCTGGCTTCTGGCTCACGGTCTCTGGAAAGGAGAGGGAACTGAGTGTGGACAGAAGTCCTGCCTTTCCCAGGGAGCCAGAGTGGACAGCAGGCCAGGAGAGAACGTAGCAGGCCCAGGGTTGGCCCAGCTACACATGGACTGAGGTTGGGGCTGGGGCCCTGGTGCAGTGGGACAAATGAACAAGGGTAACACCTTTCCCCCGCCTGCCTGTCCCCAGCCTCACCCTGTTCTTGGATGTCTCCCCAGCCAGTTACCCAGCAGTCAGTCCGGTTCTGGAACTCGAAGGAGGAGGCCAGGACACAGACGGGCTGGATGTATGGAGTGTAGGTGACGGAGGTGGAGAGCCTCACCTGGGCAATGTCGTGGGCTGAAGCCCCCAGGTACATGGGGCTCAACACAGTCTCCTCCACCTGGTAGCGGCTGTACTGAGCCTGCAGGTTCCAGATGGACGGCCAGGCGGACAGCTCGCCAAACTGAACTGTCCACTCATAGGGGTTCCTGTGCCTGGCGGGGAGGAGAGCCCTGAGGGGTCCTCAGAGGGGGTGGGTCACCTGAGCACCCCTGGGGCCCACTGTGTGAGGTGACAGCCCGATGCTACTAGGGCCCCCGCCGGACACCATCGCAGGGCTCCTCACGGACCAGAGCACCCAGTGTACACACGGCAGGCCGCCTGAGAGGCCGCAGCCCGATGCCCAGAGTCGGGGAATGGGGGGCTCCCCTGCCGTCTGATCTGGCCAGCCACTCAGCCAGCCTGTCGCCCCCAGAGCCGCCCTAAGAAAGAACAAGCAGGCACACAGGCACCAAAGCTCCCAGGAGTCACACCGGCTTCCACTGTGGCCAGCACACCGCCTCCTCCCACCGGGGTTCCCCTCCCTGGGGAGGCGGGAGGAGCCAAGGGCCCGCCGGGCTGGGGTAGAGGAAAGGAAGATGCACAAATGTGCCTCTGAATGTTCTGGAAGAAACCGAACAGGGTTCCCCTCCAGGGGCACCGACAGGAACCTGTGGCTATAACCGGCTGTAGCCAGGCCCGGGTCTCCACAGAACCGAGGGCCGCATCTGCGGGCCAGGTGCGCGGGTCCCCGCAGACCCAGGCCCGGTCAGCGGGTCCCTCGCTCCCGGACTCACGTTTGGAAGCAGGGCGCGGCCGGCAGCACCCAGCGGCGGTGGAGCGGCTCGCTCCGCAGGGGTGGGAAGCCCAGCCCCGCAGGCCGCCCTGCCCCGGCCAGCGCCCCGGCTCTCGTCTGTTCCACCCCCACGCGCGAGTGGATGCTCGGCTGGCCACATGGCCCTGGGATGGACAGACGGACGTGCGGCTGAGCCGCGGCAAACAGGCCGCCCTGCCGCCTCGCCCGCCCGGGTGCGCAACAGGAAGGAGCTCCCGGGGAACCGCGCGTCCCGGGGTCCAGCTGCCGAGGGAGGTGACCTGGGGACTCTGCCCCCGTGGTCCGCAGGCGCCGGCCCCTTACACGGGAGCCGCGACCAGTTCTCGAACCCCGAGCGCAGGGAGGCGCGCGTCCAGGGCGCCTTACCTGGAAACAGCCTGTCCCGATCCCGCAACTCTGGGGGCAGCGCACGGGGGTGAGAGGTGAGGCGCCTCGGGGTGCAGGCCCCCGCGCCCCCCGCCCCATCGCCCCGGGCCGGCCGCAGCCCCCGCCGGAGCCCACCGCGTCCCCCAGCTCCGCCCGCGCCAGCAGCCGAGCCAGCAACAGCGCCCACACCCGCCCGCCGTGGCCTCCTCGCCCGCGCTTGGCGCCCCTCTGCTCCCGCCTGCTGGGCTGGGGCGCCCCCTGGGGGAGAGGGGCGCCGGGAACCGCCCGCCTTCCCCAGCCCGGCCTGCCTGGCCTCTCGGCGCCCCGCTGAGCTTCTCCTGGGGCTGGGACCCCCAAGCACACCCTCGGATGGGGCCCAGGGACCAGCCCACCAAACAGTCCTCTTGTGCGCGACCTGGGGTCCCGGCCGCCCCTTGCGGCGCCCTTCTCTACCCGCTCCTTCCTCCAGGAGGGCCCAGCGGCCTGGCCCACCGCCAGCGCTCCCCACAGGGCACCCTGGCAAGTGGGCGTGGAGGGCCCCTTGGGGACCGATGCTAAAGCGAGGACCCTCTGCGGCAGAGGGTAAAGTAGAGCTGGGCCTAGTTTGACAAGGAGAGGCTCTTGGCCTCCCTGTCCCCTGTGGCCGGCACCCCACCCCACGTCACCCCACAGAGCCCACGCCCAGTTTTCTTTTCCCGCAGGTGCCATGCGGACACCAAACTGGCTCTTCAGTCATATATGTGACCGGACCGGTGAGCTGAGGGCCCCATGGCCACCTTTGGAGTTACTGTAAGGACTCAGAGCTCAGGAGCTGTTTCACCCCTGGTAACACTCATCACAGTGAGTGGCCACACGTGACCCCAGCACGTGTAAAAGGCGCCGAGCACGGAGCTGGAGGGATCAGGTGCAGGCTTCCAGCTCTTGTCTCCCAGTGGGCCCAACAGACAGTGTTTAATCTCCCAGTAGTGACATGTGGGAACACATGTGAGGTTTTCTGGAGTTCTTGGGGTTATTTTTCCAGTTCCATCCCGCAAGCATGGAGGGGCCGTGTGGCCGACCTCAGTGCTCATATGCCAGCTGCCGCAGACACCCTGCTGGTACACTGTGGCCCAAGGGCCACCAACTAGCAGGTTTGGTGCAAGGCCCGGGTTGCAAGGACACTCTTCAGGAAGGACATTCCGAGGGCTCAAGGTCATGTCCTCGGAGCTGGCCAGGAGCCCTTGCTGGGAACTGGATGCAGTCTGAACACCCTAGGCCTGTTGAATTACCATTTTACTACATAGCCGTAGGTGATGAAGAAAGGGCTAAGGAGAATCCACATATGCAAGAGAGGGATCTATTTGAATAAACTGAGCTGACTTCAGAGGGAACTAAGATAATACACAGGACAACTTGGCAAGTTCTAACTGGTGTGCTCAGAAAGCTCGGAGAGGTGTTGACAAGCATTAAACAGGAACTGCGTGGGAAGAGAGCGACCTGAGAATAGGAAAAAGTGTTTAGAAATTCAGAATATCGCTAAAGTAAAACATTTTAGGCAAAGGGCTGAATAATAAAATGGATATAGCTAAGAATGAACTTGCAAACTTGAAGATAAAATAGAGAAACACGTTCAGAACTTAGAGCAAAAATTTTTAAATGACTGATTACATGAGCCCAAAAACGTACAGACATGGAGGGATGTGCGAAACCAGCTCTGCGCCGGCACCGCTCCAGCTGGGCGATCGATGTGAGGTGTTCTTTGTACGTGTCTGCTTCTCTATGTTTTTACATTTTTCATAATTAAAAGCGCTTTAAGGAAAATAAAATACAGGATTGAGTTAAGATGAAGATCAGGCTGGGCTCCAATCCCCGTCAGCAGAGCAGTGGGAAGACGGGCGCACCCTCGAGGGGGCTTGACTCCGGACGCTCCAGGTCTCGCTGCCTCCGGGTGAACTGCCCAGACTGAACCAGCCTGAAGAGGAGGAGTATCCGCCACTTTGCATGTTCCTAACAGAGACCGGGAACATCATGGGCGTCCCAGGGAAGAGGACTGAAGGCTCGCTACTGAGGCAGACGCTTCCCAGGGGTCCTTGTGCATCTGGGCTGCCATAACAAACATCACCAAGGGAGGGGGCTCATACACAAACATTTATATCTCGCGGTGCCCGGGCGAGCAGCCTGAGATGACTGCGCTCACGTGTTCAGCGTCTAGGGAGGGCCCCCTGGTTCGCAGCGGTCGCCTTTGCCCCATGTCCGCACGGGACGGAATAGGCGGGGGAGCAACCCAGTGTCTCCTTTCTAAGGGCACTAACCCCTTTCCTGAGGGGCTCCACCTCTGAGCACTGTCACCCCACGGGTGAGGACTTCAACATACGCGTTTTGGGGGGACACATACAGTCAGACCACAGTGCGGGGCTCTGCACATTTTACCTTAGTGTCACACTCCGCAGGCGACCAGTACCTGTGAGCCCAGGGAGGAGTATCGAACATGTATGCGTCTTAAGGAACACGCTGATGATGGGGATAAAGACTGTCATGATGCCTTTACATTAGGTTCACTGAAACCTGCTGGCTCTTAAGAAATTCTGGTAATTAAGGCATTCCCAACACATCTGGGACCAAACTAAAAACAAAAATTTCAAGCAGGCAGGATGTGTCTTTATCCCCATCAGCCGACCCTATGAAACTTCTGTTTCTTTTGCAATCACAAAAATTGATAATACTGTTAACAGAAGTATTTGACTATTTTACAGGTATTCCGGCACGTCTAGTCCAACAAGAACACCCACAGGTAAGGTAGGAGGTTTAATTTCATGCAAGTTCTAAGGGTTTTTTTTTCTTTTTTTCTTTTGTTTTGACTTTAAAATATATATTGGCGAAAGAAATTGTAAGCAAGGTCAAAGTGGGGTGGATGCTCACATACCGGATGTCTCAGAGCCCGCAGGGCCACTCCCAGCCCCGCCTCCCGGGGGCGCCAGGCACCCCAGCGCAGAACACAACGTATTTCTCAGGCTTTGTCCCCTTTAGGGCCTTGGGCAAGCCGTTCAACCATGGAACCCTTGCTTCCTCTGCTGTAAGTTGGGGATCATAATAACCGCTAGGGAATCAGGCAAGAGGAATGGCATGGCTGGCATAGTGCCAGGGCACATCAGCGCCCCATACGCCTACGATGCCAGGACAGGGGAGGGAAGGTCCAAAGCTCTTGCCAAGGATGTGGAGGAGGCCAGGGACCCTGTGTCCAGGAGCAGTGGGGGGGCCTAGGGCCCGAGGAAAGAGAGGAGGTGTCAGCCCCACCCGAGGGCAAGCCCAGAAACTCGGGCAGGAACTGCAGTCCTCTTCCCGCTCCTGAGCGCCTGAGGACTCTGACCCCCAGAGGCAGCCAGGAAGTAGTGCTGGAGCACACCATGGAGCTGGCCCGCGCCATCATGCTGTTCTCCCTCCTCCCGGGGGCCCCTCAGGAGGGCCCCCCAGCTCTCCCATCCAACCTCTCCCCAGGGAATGCCAGTGTGAGAAACCTGGATTCAGGTAGGACAGATACTGGGCTGGGGGAGGTGAGCGCTGCTGCGGAGAACCGGGCTCAGTCAGGCAGGTAGACAGGTGTGTGAGCCCACTTCCGCCCCAGGAGTCTGTTTTTGGGAACCCAGACATCAGGGGCCCCTCACACAGACCCCAACCTCTGCTCCACCAGGCAGGTACATTTGTGTTTCATGTGCTGCACTCAGAGCCCCCGCGTCCCCAGCCCCGCCCCTCCACCTTCCTTCTCCCCACTAAGCTCAGCTGAGTAATCCAGGCTCCCAACTCCCACTTCCCCCAGCTCAGCTGCTGTGCGCCCCCAGGTCATCCAGTCCCACCACAAGCAAAGGGTCACAAGGAACTGCACCTGCTGATCCTGAGAAGGGGACAGATGCAGCCCGCCAGGGGCAGGGATAAATGTGGGCAGGTCTGCACTCAGGGAGCTCCCAGGGACTGCATATAACCTGCTCATGGGCTCATCCCGCAGTGTGTGGACACCCACACATGTCAGACCGCATCGTGTCGGGACAGGATGCCCAGCCAGGCCAGTGGCCGTGGCAGGTCAGCCTGAGAGAGGATGGACAACACGTGTGTGGGGGCTCCCTGATCACCAAGGACTGGGTGCTGACTGCAGCCCACTGCTTGGACCAGTGAGTATATCTGGGGGCCATGAGCGTGAGCCAGCACCAGCCAGGACCTGCCCTCCACCCCTCCCCAACACCCTTCCTTCCCCATTTGCACAGCAGCCTTTTCTGCCCATCTGGGCAGGAGAGAGGCCAGAGATGTGTCCACCTGCTCGCACTCATCCTCCCAGGACGGACCCGGTCTGGGCACTTGGATTGCCCTGGGTCATGGCACCTGGTGCCGGCGGGGAGGACACAGACCTGGTCCCCGCACTCCCGCTGTCCACCTCCCAAGACAGGATCCATTTCCCAGAAACCAGAGTCCCACATCAGAGGCTTCGAGACCACTGCTCGCTCCCTGGGTAGCCTTTGCACGGGGGACCTCACCTCCCAAAGCTGTTTCTGACCTGCCCAACAGAGGGGGTCCTGGGTGGGGTACAGTTTGGCCTCAAGAATTAAACAGCTTCTTGTCATTATGGCCATGTGCTCTGCTCCTAGAAAAGTCCAGTCGCAACGTTAGGACCTTCAGATCAAGATCATCCTTAGGCCCCGCCCATGGGGCCACAGCCTTGCGACCCCCTTGACTCCCCCAGGAAACAGCCTCTGTCCGCCTACTTCGTGCTGCTGGGCTCCGTCTCCTCCTACCCCCAGGCCCACGAGCCCCAGGAGCTCCGAGCCGTGGCCCAGGTCGTCACCCATCCGCGCTACTCGGAGGAGCACGGCAGCGGGGACATTGCCCTGGTGCAGCTGGCCTCGCCCGTCACCTTCAGCGACCTCATCCTCCCAGTCTGCCTCCCCAGGCCGGGAGACCCCCTGGGTCATGGCACCTGGTGCTGGGTCACAGGCTGGGGGAACATTGACACGAATCTACGTAAGGACACCAAGAGCATGGGGTGAGGGTAGGTGGGGCTGGGGTGCCTCTGTACCCTCACACAGGATGGCCACAGCAGGGAGAAGCCCCTGAAATACTGCCATGCCACCGACTAGGTGGACTGCCACCCCAGATCCTCCCTGGAGCTCCCCGTAACCACAGGATTAATGCTGGGCCCAGCAGAGGGCGCCAGAGTGCTGGGGACCAGTCCTTTCTATCAGCCTCTGGCCCTTCCCTGGCGGGAGGATTCATGCATGACCCCTGTGCTCCTGGGGGTCCCTGGGCCCAACTGCCTGGCCTCTGTCCTGGCTGGGTGCCCTCCAGCAGCTCCGCCGGGCCGTGGCTTCCTCCTCTGGCAAGTGGGAATCTCAAGAGTTCCAGCCTCGTGGGTCTAACAGGAGGGTCCATGGGATGGCGCCTTCCAGGTACTGCCAACAGGGCCGGGCTGGGAGTGAGTTCCCAGAGCTCAGCGTCCTGGCGGCTCTCCTGCTGTCGTCATCATGGGCGTGACATCACCTCGCAGGAGTGTCCTGGCACAGCTGCAACAAAGGGCCACAAACTGGGTGGCTTAAGACAGCAGAAATGTACTCTCACAGTTCAGGAAGCTACAGGTCCAAGCTCAAGGAGTTAGTGGGGACGTGCTCCCTCTGAAGGCCCAGGGGTGGCTCCTTCCTGCTTCTCCCAGCTTCTGGGGGTTCCCAGCCCGCTTGGCCTTCCGGGGCCGGTGGCTGCGTATCTCCAGTCTCTGCCACCTTCCCTCCGGGGTGTCTCCCAAGTGTCTCTCCTCTTCTGTCTCTGATAAAGAAGCTCTCATGCTGTGCCAGTATGACCCCCTCTTAACTGATTACATCCGGAGCCCCCATTTCCACATACGGTCACATTCTGAGGTTCCACTATTCAGCCCACTTGTGACCTGAGCCCCGGAGAGCCGAGAAGAGTAGAGCCATTTGAGGGAGGCGACTTGGCCACAGGCCAGTGCAGAGCCAGGCCCTGAAACCAGGTTTCAGCTCTTGCCTGCCCTCCGCTGTGCCCCCGTCCCGCCCCACTGCCCGAGCGCTGGGAGGGGGCCATGATGGACACCCGCACCCCCGCCTCTGTGCATGCCCGCCGGGGCCAGAAGGGGACAGTCCCCCTAGTGCTCTCATTGTTGAACATAGGCTCACCTTGCTACCTGGTGCGTTCGTCAAGAATCTCCTGAGCCCAAACACAGGCCCTATTCCCTGGGAACCAGAGGACTGACAGGCAGAATGGCTTGTCTTGGGTCCATCCGAGTGTGGGGAGTAGGGACGAGGCAGCCGACAGCAGGAAGTGACCGTCTCCCTTCTGGGCTCTGCTCCTGTTCCCCGCCCAGCGCTGCCTCCACCCTTTGTCCTGAAGGAGCTGCACCTGCCGCTCATCGACGCCCAGACCTGCGACGGCTACTACCATGAGAACTCTGGCAGCCCCAGCCAGGAGCCCATCATCCTCGAGGACATGCTCTGTGCCGGCTTTGAGAGTGGCCAGATGGATGCCTGCGGGGTGAGCGAGCAGCCCCGGTGCGGGCCGGGGTCTCCCACTCCCCATTACCCCTGGGGACCCCCCAGGGCAAACGAAGGCAGCATGGTTTTAACAGGGGCCGACTCAAAAAGGAAAACGTCATGGTTCCTGGATTCTGTCTCTCTTTCAAATAGCATACAGGTAGTATCCGACCTTGAAATACCTGCAGGTGCGCTTAAGCAGGCTGTGGCCAGAGCCCGATCGGCGAAGCCACCCTTTTGGGCCAGAAACTCTTTTCTTTCCAAAAACGATCACACTCAGAACCTCTGGACAAAGTTTCCTGATGAGCTGGGCTGGACTGTCTCTCTTTGCCCTTATAGGCAGTATGTTCTTTATCTCACACTGCTTCTTTGTATTTGTTTAATCTCAAGCAGATTTTTTTCCCCATAAAAACAAAGCAAGCAGCATTATTACCAACACAGAACTGCCCCTCAGGCCTCTACTCTGAGACACAGTTTTGTTTAGAGAATGGAATGTCCCCATCATATCGCTTGTCCCATCTGCTGGGAATTTAGTCCCTAATTCCCAGACCAGCCACTCCTGCTGCTTTCCAGAAACACCCAATCCACTATCTGTGTCCACTGGACCTGGCCAGCGATGCTGAAGGGCAGTTGGTGGGACTGGGGGGCCCTGAACCTCCCCCGACAGCCCCTGTGGAGGAGGGCAGCTGGCCCGGGACAATGGCCCCTCTGGCCCCACACTTGAGCATCCCCTCTTTCTCCCCAGGGTGACTCTGGAGGCCCCCTGGCCTGTGACATTAATGGTGTCTGGACCCAGGCAGGCATAGTGAGCTGGGGGTCTGACTGCGGCCTCCCCAAGCGGCCAGGTGTTTACACCAACGTCAGTGTCTACACCACGTGGATTGTCAGCACAATCCAGAGCTCAGCCCTAGATGCCAGAAACTTCTCTCCAGGCCTCTCTGGGATCTTCTCCTCTGCCTTGCCGCTGCTTCTGGGACCACTGGGGGGCACCCTGGTCTCCCTGGGGCTTGCGTAACCTGGCAGCCTGCCCTGCACCTCAGGCCCTGCCTTCCAAACTCACGCCCCCTCTTGGTTCCCTGCTACAAGCACAAAGGACAGCTGCTTGCAGGGCCCCTCCACAAACCCTCCCTGGACAGCAGCCTTTGACCATCCACCCAATCCTTGGTCCTCCAAACCTTCTCTGGCCACCCCACTGCTGAAGCCCCCCCAGTACCCACATCTCCCCCTCCTCCGACTCCGTGGTCCTGGACCCAGCCCTTGCCCGGGCATGTCCCGCAAGGGCCCCAGCTGCCCTCTCTCCCTCCCTGCTGCCCTGTGTGCTCCCCTGGGGACAGAGCCTTGTGTTCCTTGCTTCTCACCCCCAACCCCGCCATTCAAGGCCGAGTGCCAGGGTGCACCCCATTCAGGGATTCCTTTTGGGACTCTTGGAACTGGGGTTTTTCAGCCCCGGTGCAAAGCGTGGGTGTGTGTTGAGAGGCAATAAAAGCGAGCTGGCAGGACATCCCTCCTGCTGGGTGGTCCTCACTGCGCCTTGGGGCCCCGGAGGGGCGCACCGGAAACACCTCCCATTGTGGGGCTGTCCCCACAGGATGTCAGGGACACCACAGAAGCCCTGAGGGTGCATGTTACTATTGCCTCTACTTGTCAGAGAAACAGGGCTGCCGGCTCCCGCGCTCGCTTGACCCCAGTTTCCTTGCTAACCTTGTCTCTAGGTTCCCCGGGCAGCAGAGCACACATGCTGGGGGGTCCCAGCGTCACGGCAGGGCTGGGGGAGAATCCGCGTGAATGGGGAAGGCCCGGGGCCACACCAGGCTTGCTCTCTGCCACCCTCCCGCTTTTCCCAGCCCCTGTCACCCCACAGAGGCCCCGGACACCGGCAGCTGGCGGAGGAAGCACAGGGCCGGGACTTCAAGCAGGGGCAGAGGTGTGGGTGGGACCCCTACAGTCCGCTCCACAGGACAGGGGGCGGGACGAGGGGAAGACAAGCCGAGCCCCTTGCATGGGAGTCTCAGCCTCCGTCCCAGGACCCCCCCTGGTCGGCCCCTAGTTCTCTCACCCAGGGCTGAACCGAGAGGTCACACCTTTGGACGGCCTCCTCCTTCCCTGGGCCGCAATCCAAGACCCTCCACCCTCTGTAGCCCCGTTCGTCCCTCACACTGGAGAAAAGCCTCTCCAGGGCTTTCTCCGGGTGTCCCTGCCTAGCGCTCCTGATCCCAGACTCCCTCCCATGCCCAGTCTTCTGTGGATGAAGTGGGCCCGTGTGTCCCTGTCACTGCTGACTGTCCCCAGGACTGTCTCTTCACAGCCAGACAGCCTGGACGCACCCCTGGGCCCCTGGGCCTGGCCAGATGGAAACAAGGAGCAGCAGAGCAGGTGGGATGGGGGCTGCGGCTGAGGACAGCCACGGCCCCTAGAGCCGGTGCTACAGGGCAGCCCCTGTGCCCACAGCCAGCCCAGCGGGCGAGGAGCCTGCAGTCAGGGTCCAGGATTGTCTGGCACCCAGACCAAGCTGTAGGCTGGCCGCCCAGGCGCCACCATGGACATTGCCCAGCCAAGGCCCCACACGGCACTCGTATCCGACATGTGCCAACAGGGATGCCAGGCCGGGCCACCAGCGGGGCATGCCAGGGAGGAGTGTGAGCCCTTGCCCTGGAAGAGCTCCTTCAGGCACATGCAGCCACTGATTCGAGCCCCAGCCGCTGAGGCCCTGCGGAGGCTGTCGCTGAGGCCCGGGAACCAGGCCTCCCAGAGAGTGGACACCTGCAGTGAGACAGGCTCTGAGGCGCCACTGCCTGGAGGGGCCTCCAGAAGCCGGTGCTGGAAACTCACTGCTGTGTGAATCTCACCACGTCCCTGGTAGGTAGTGTGCAGGACTTGGAGAGGGACAGCACAGCAGGCGCAGACCCCCAGGACCCCAGCCCCCTGTTACAGGGACAGACAGCCTAGTGGGGTCTCTCTCTTCTATTTGGGTGATTTCCTTCTGTCCAGGACCCTGGCAAGAAAGTTTGTGAAAGTTTCAACTCCGAACATTTACCTGGAGGACAGTTTCGGGGGGCGTCTGGGGCCTGCCACGCAGATGCAGCCCAACTTTGCGCTCCTGGAAAGACAGAAGCCAAGGCCGTCGTTTCCCCAGGAGAGTCTAGTGGGGATTCTACCCTTCCCGGCTCAGCCGCACACTGCTAGGCCTCCAAGGGGCCCTCCACGCCCACTTGCCAGGGTGCCCTGTGGGGAGCG
>JAQQAC010014983.1:0-10570 GCA_029783875.1 Phataginus tricuspis | reverse complement strand
CCAGCGTCAGACCGGGGACTCTGGGTGCAGACAGCGAGACTCACTGAGACAGGAGCTTGTCTTGTCCATCAGACCGAGGGCTTCCCGAGGGCAGCAGCTGTTTCTCCTCAATCAGAATTATAGCTCTTGTAGGCAGGAGCTGTGCCTTCCCCCATGAAACTGGGAGCTCCCAAGGCCAGGACTTAAGCCTTCCTCGCCAGAGGACTCCCTGGTGGCAGGAGCACATCCAGTCCCCCAGACTTGGGAGCCCTGGAAGACAGGGGCTCCCCTGACCCCAGGCATGGGCATGATCTGATGTCTGCCCTGATTCAGGGGTTACTGGAGAGCAGGTTTGTTGTACCCCCAATCCGAGTGGGGCCCCTGTAGGCAAGAACTGTGTCTCCTCCTTAGCCTGGGGTCTTCCTGAGCTCTTGGCCTATGCCTTCTCTGTCAGACTTGGGAACCCCTGAGGGCAGAGGCTGTGTCTCTCCACTCAGACTGGATGCTTCCTGAGGGCAGTGCCTTCTTTGCCCAGCTGAGGAGGGAAGGGGTGAGGCTAGGTGGCCCAGTGTCTTGGGGCCTCAGCAGCAGGCTGGCCCTCCCTTCCCCAGGAGGGAGCCTTAGTGGGCATGTGTGCAAACTCACCCTGCACTGTCAGCCCTCTGTGGGAAGGGTGAGGGCTGGGAGCGCTGTGCCCGCTAAGTGTATAATTACACAGTACTTGGGGTAATTTTCCTCTTCCTCAAGAAGCGCACGTTGGCCCTGATTTTCCTATCTGCAGATTGTAAGCTCGTAATTAGCAGCAAATTACCCACACAAGTGACAAATTTTTGTGCTTTCAAGTAAACAGACAAAATACCCACAGTTCATAAATTGCCTCTCGGTGCAGCAGGCACCTGGCTCCCGGCGATGCCCAGCCTGCCCACACGTGGCAGGAAAGGGGGGCGGAGAGCCAGCGTGGAGGCCCAGGCTGTAGTCAGAGGAATGAAGGACAGCCTTTAGAATCAGTCCTTCCTACTCACTGACCAGTGCCAGCAGGTCAGAGTCCTCCGTCAGGGTCCGCTTCATGGCACCCAACGTGGATGTGACAGCACTGGCCTTGAGGATGAGAAGCAGGTCCCCGACCACCCCATATATCACTCAGGAGCTCCCTGAAACTGGTCCTGCGTCTTCTCTCAGCCAGCGTCACCCCCTGGGTACCACTGCCTCTCACTTGCTTCTGAACACAGTTCTTAACGTTTTTGTGTCATGGTGATAGGGAGACGGATTTAGGAAGGTAATTAAGGTTAAATGAGGTCATGAGGGTGGGGCCCGAATCCAATAGGACTGCTGTCCATATAAGAACAGCAAGGGACACCAGATTTCCCTCTCTCCCCACGTGCACACAGAGGAAAGGCCCTGTGAGGACACAGGGAGAAGGCAGCTGTGTACAAGCCGGGAGGAGAGGCCTCACCAGGAACCAACCCCCCGGCACCTGCTCCTGGACTTTCAGCCCCCAGAACTGTGAGAAAATAAATGTTCATTGTGTAAACCACCCAGTCTGCGGGCTTCTGTCATGGCAGCCAGAGCAGACTACCCCACCAGGTATGTTCTCTGAGCCCGCGGCCTCACAGGTGAAGACGGGGGTAAGTGGCAAGCCTCCACGTAGGATTGTAAGGATTCAATGAGACCAGGGGTGTAAGATCACTCTCAGTGCCCCTGGCACATAGTAAGCCCTCAAGTGCAGTACTGCTACACATACTGAGGGTCTCGGTGAGCTAGTTCTTACTCTCTGTCCTTCTCCTTCATGTTCATTCATGTTATTCCCACCACATGCCCAGATCTGATGAACACTCATTTAATAAGAACTGGTTCCCTGTGTTCACCGATACTCTGAAGCTCCAAGACACTCCCTAATACCTCTATGCCCTTACCCTCATGGAGAGGGCTGGAGGCAGGAGGATCTAGGCTCTGCTATCCTCCCTCATCTCAGGGGCCTCATCTTTAAAGTGGGGTTAATAATAGCTACCTCTGCAGGCTGAACAGGGGTAAGATCTGCAGCATGCCTGGCCCAAGCGTCTGGTGCCTGGGGCACAAGTAATGATAGCTGTGGTTAGCGTTATTGTCCCTAGTAGCTGTTACCTTGGTGGCCCCCAAGGGCTCACCTCCATGTGTACTCCCCTCCCGTATTGGCTCTGGGCTGACCTGAGACCTGCCTTAACCAGTCAAATGTGGTGGAAGTGATGTTGGGTCAATCCTTGGCTGAAACCTTCAGAAGGTCTGGCAGCCCTGGTGTGCTGGAGCTGGTTCATACTGGCTTGGAAAAGCTTATGATTACATTTTCAGGAGTTTTATGAATTTATCAACATCAAGGTAGTAGCTTGAAATTAGTCTTGGTCAGTATTTACAACACAGTAATTGGCAAATACTAAAAGTCAGGGGCTTTCCTTCTCTTCCTCCCTCCCTCCCTTCCTTTTTCTTTTCTTTTTTCCTGCCGAGTCGAGTACGAGCACTGCCTGGCAGCTTCCACTTTTGAACTCTTGTGAGCCCTGAACCACCACATACAAAGTTCAGTGACCTTTCAGGAAAGACCACCATGTGAAAAGCCTCATGGAGGGGGAGGGGGTGTCCAGCCTGTGAATGAAGATGTTCCAGGGACATTCCAGCCCCAAGAGACATTGCATGGGTCAGAGATGAGCTGCCCCTGCTGTAACCTGCCTGAATTCCTAATCCACAGAATTGTGATAAAATAAAAGTCTTGTTGTTTTAAACCATGGAGTTTTGGGGTACTTCAGGTTGCATCAGTAGATAGAACTGCCACTGATCCTGAGGTGAAGGGCCAGAAGGCCCCATGTCCCCTACCACGGCCTCTTCATTAGGTGGCTTGTTGTCCCCTTCCATGTTCCCTGGGTTCCTGGAAACCCAAAGGAGAAACACCCCAGCTCTCTACACCCAGCAGGGGTGGCCTCATTTGCCCCTCAGCCCCTTTGCTTCTTCAGGGAACCCCAGAAGTCAGTGCCACTCGCATCCCTCCCCCATCGAATGTGAGCAGACAGGGAGAGTGGAGAGGGATTCTGCTGGGGAGCTGGGGTGGAGCTGAGGGAGGAGCGGAGCCCCCTCCCTCCCCTGTTGACATTTGAAAAGGACAAAATTAAAAGGAAGGTAAATGTTACTCTTCTCTTCTTCTGGGACCAGGGAAGAAAGAGACCAATCCAGGGTTCTGACTGCAGCAAATTTGGTGAAGGTGCTGGGGGGCTGGGCAGAAGGTCACCGCAGGATGAGGGGTCATTGCTGATGGGCAATCGAGGTTACCTGGGACTGGCATGGGGCAGCACTGCCCTCCCCATGTCATTCCAGGGGCTCTGTGGCTGGGTGAGCCCAGTGGTCCCATCCAGGGGTGATGCTGCTGGTCTGCATGGTGCTTCTAAATTAAATACCTGACAGATCCTAATTTGGGGGATTTGGGAATGAGAAATTGGAGTCCTGGGAATTCTCAAAAATTCCTGAAATCATAAATTATTCTGAATTTTCCGTAACACTATATTTACATGTTTTAAATAATGAGTTACTAAAAAATAAGCTGAATCATTTTTCTGTAATAGGGTTTTGTTAAAAGTATCAGAAGGCTTTTGTTAAAAAAAGATATAATGTTAAATGCATGGTTTATTATTACTATGAACCAATGTATTTTGACAAGATTATATATTTTAATAACATGAAAAATTGCTTCCTACCCGAGATGGAGATTTGTTAAGAGAAAACATTAAAATGAAGGAATATTAACACAAAATT
The DNA here is from genome assembly GCA_029783875.1 of Phataginus tricuspis. Lineage (NCBI taxonomy): Eukaryota > Metazoa > Chordata > Mammalia > Pholidota > Manidae > Phataginus > Phataginus tricuspis. Next base: position 6,820 of record JAQQAC010014983.1, on the reverse strand, counting down.
AATGACAAATAAGTCATTAAAAATGGAAAAAGACAATATTTAATATTTTTAATTTTCCTTCTTGAAATGAAATTTTTAAAACACACAAAGCATTAATTGATCTGACAGTCTCGATCTTCGTTTTGCAACAAATATTTCAGACATAGAAAAAAAATATTTTGTTGACGTTGTTTGAATTGTCAAGCAAATGTCCAAAAGTGTCTTCAGTTTGGGCGTCAGGGCACACATTGCCTCATGTAATCTCTCTCTCCTTTTTTTTTAACAATGAAAATACTTTATCTGCTTTCCCTGATATTCTCTTTGCTATTGCAATTGACATTGCTTTTACTCACTCAGATTTTAGATCACTTTCTGATTTTGTGTCTGAGAATTCCATAACATTCCTATTTGCTTCTCATTGCATTTCTTCCATATTAAATGTTCAAGCATTGGAAAACGCCAATGATCATGATGTCGATAGGACTTGAAGAATGTAACATTCCAATCCTAGCAAGGTTAACAGCACTGCACATACCAAAATCCCCCTTTAAAGGACTTATTTTGCTTCCAAAACTCATTTCTTGGAATAGCCCTCAGAGGATCTGTATAAAGTATACTATGCATATAAACTTACTAATATTTATTTTATTTGTAAGAATGACTCACCATTGACAGCAGACAGGGCCGCAGACACACACTGATATAGTGGTGACAGCTACAAACAAGACTGACTGATTAGATGATGAGATTCTCACCTATGGGCCCCTGTTCCAGTTCCCAGGGATGCCGACGTTAATCGTCAACTCCATGCATCAGGGTTTCCAGCTGTGCCTTTCAACTTGACATTAGTTGGTCCCCTCAAACCAGTAACATCTCTATGTTGATAATGAAACTGTAATTCTTGCAGGAGAATTACAATACCTTCTCCCACTTTTTAGTTTTCTTGAGTGACTTTTCTTGGGAATTTAGATTCAAGAAAGAATTCCTGAAAAATGCTGAAAAAACATTACTATGTTGTAACACTAGGTGTATAGCACAGCTTAAGGGATGTGAGCTCTCCAAGGACAGTGAACCCTTGACATGCCTGTCCCTGGATGGGATGCAGTTGCCCAGAGGTTGGACAGGTCATTAAAGAGAAAACCGGACTCCAGTAGAAAGATCACCGAACCCCGCTGGTTCCCCAGTTCCCCGCCTCTCGTGCTGGACTCTTACAAGGCACTGTTCCCCAGGGACCCGTTGTTTGCTCTTCATCATCATATTCTTTGGGGCACCCCACCCATGATCTTGGTTCCAGAGCACTGATGAAATCTAAATGCCTATCTCCAGCCCAGACCTCACCCACTCTCCCACCTAAAAACCCATTTGCAAGTTTTTTGCTCCCTATCCACATGACTCCAGACTCTGCTGGTTTCAAAGTCTCAGTATCTGAGGTAGGAATGCTTCCAACAGGGGACAAAATGCTTCCAATGAACTGGAAGGTGAGTTTGTCACCAGGCCCTTTTGGTTGTCATGCAAAAAAGAGGATTACTGCATTGGCTGGGGCAGCTGACCCTAATTATCAATGGGAAACATTGGGACAGGGAGGGGTATGGAGCATGTCCTAGTACTTCTAGGTCAAGTAAAAGTTAATGGAAGACGATAGCAACCCAAATAAGCAACACTACCAAAGGTCCAGCCTTCTCCAGACAGAAAGTTAAGTTTGCCCCACCAGGTAAAGAACTCTGCCCAGCTGAGGTACTTAAGAAGGGCAAACAGGTCATGGGAAGAAATGACAAATACCAGATATGGGCTTGTGATTAGACACAGAAAAACAACTATCTTATCCACCTGTATTGTATTCCTTACTATGATAGATATATTGATCTATTTTAACAAAATCTCATTTTTCTCCCATCTTCCTGTTATTTTTATATAGGGATATTTTTGATGATTATATTTGTAGTTTGTTACATGCATTATAAGATATCAAGCTGGGAAGCATGATGGAATTAGGAGAATGGACATCCTACTTAGCCTGATGTAGTTACTGATGTGAATTTGGGCTGTCCCCCTTTGGGGAAAAAGGTAAGTTTTATTTGTGGGGATAGTTCTATTATGTTAGGTAGAAGCAGGTTTGGCGGGGGTAGTTGTGGTGTGTAAGTTTAACAATGGAAAAAGTGTGTCTATTGATGTTGGGCAGCCAAGAGGTGGACCACAGTGAAAGTGTGTCATTCTTCTCGGCTGCCTAGGGCCTTAAACCCTCTTTCTTTATTGGGACCTCCATGCCTTATACGTCTGCCTTTCCCCTATGTAGACCAGAGCTCCTTTCCCAGGATGCTTTGATCCAGATATGTAACTTAATGTCTAACATTTATTGAGCACTTATATTTTGCCTAACACTGCTAAGCATTTTCCTACCATATCTCAATTCTCACAACTACTTTATGTGGTAGTTACTATTGTTAGCTTTATATTGGAGACAGGGAAACTGAGACTCAGAGAGGTTAAGTAACTTGTCCAAGATCACACAGCTAAGAAATGATGGAGCTGGGACCATCTGACTGCAGTGACTGTATTTAACCATCTTCCTCCAAGTCACATCTGTGTTTGGTGGGAGGACACACAGATAAGAGCATTATGATTCCACTGTGTTAAGGGCACTACTACCAGCCTTAGTGGAGATCCAGGGAGATTTCTGGAAGAGATGTTGCCTGAGCTGAGTCAGGAGGTGTAACGAACTGGGTAGGCAAAGGGGGGTGGTCAGGGCGTTCCAGACTACGGGAACTGCACATATAAAGGGCCAGAGGAATGAACTGGCATGACTGGAGGTGCCATATTGCAGTGTGTGGTGGGGAGCAGGGGGAGGATGGCAAGGCCCAGATCACACAGAGCTATAGCTAAGCTTGATCCTGGAGGCTGCGGAGAGCCACGGAGGGATTTTCAGTGGATTTGCGATTCAAATATCTCTGGCAGAGCATAAGGGTGCTTCGCAGGGTATGTGGGCTGGGAGCAGGGAGCAATTGGAGACCTTTGCATAATCCAGGGAGAAATGAGCAGGGTCATAGGAAGAAACACCAGGGATGGGAAAAGGAAATGGACAGAGGGGATGGAGATGAGAGACAGAGAAGGGAGAATCAGCAGGACTTGAATGTGGACTTTAAGAGGAAAGGAATTGCTCAGGGTTCGTTCTGCCTGGGTGATGGGAGACATGACGAGCCATTCACTGAGGTAAGAAATGCAGGAGAAAGAATGAGGTTGTAGGTTTTAAGCAGAGAGGGAATTTTAACTAGCCTCAGAGAGCCCAGGGCTGAAGATGCAGCTAATAACAACCACCAATTACTAAGCACATACAGCACACTAAGAGCCAGCCTCACGGGGCCCAGGGAAGACTGAATGAGTTAGTAGATGGAAGGGACTTAGAATAGTACCTCTGCCAAAGCAAGCACTCTGGAAGAATTTACCATTACTAGCGTTATTTTACAAAGAAACTGGGCAAAGAGAGGTGAGGTGGCTTACCCAAGGTCACTCGGGCAAGAAGTGGCAGTCTGACTCCAGGGCAGTGGCTCTGACCTCCCACCACACTGTCTGTGGGTCACAGAGAGCTGTGGGGTGGATGAGCTCACACAGGGGGAGCATGAAAGGGAGAGAAGAGGGGGCTGAGAGCCGGGGCCCAGGGAGCACTGACAAAGTGTCCCCAAAGGCGCTGGGCTGACTGTGTGCTCTCGGGGCCCTTCTGGTGCCCACGCTTCAAGGCACGTAGTGCTCATCCCTGGAGTGCTTTTAAACAATACGTTCCCAATATACTCCTGTGTCCCACCCAAGAACCTCTGCTTCAGTTGTCCTGGAAGAGTCAAGGTCCTGGGCTGACCTTGAGAGACTGGAGCTCGCAGTGAACTCCTACAGCACAAGAAACTGTTGAGCGTCTTCCGCTGAAAGGTGAGGCTGAACATAGTACCTCCTAACGGGTTGTGGTGAAGCAGAGTGCATGTCCCTTTCAGCATACATGTCCTCTGTAAAACCTCATCATCATTATTATTATTGACTACTATTGTTATAGTTATTGGTGCTCTCGGGTTTGACTCTCCAGAGTTTAGCACACATCTAGGACTTGACAAATACCTGTAGGATAAATGACCACAGGAGCCCTCTGGTTCTGGTTCTAGACTCCCCTTGGGTGAGTCACTCAGATTTTGAGGACTGCAGCATGTTATAAGTGCGACGCACAGTCATGCCTGTCTGCCCTCACTGGGGTGGTTGGTGAAAGACTGGGGAAGGTGAGTTGCAGGCTGCCTTGAACTGGCGGGAAACTCCCCTCCTTGAGAGACAAGTGGGGTGAGGCTGGCACAGTGGCTGGGAGGACGTGGGCCCAATGTAGGCTGCTGCTGGCTCAGCAGGTCCAGGAGGGACAGCTGAGGCTCATGGACGGCGGCCTCCCTACAATGTACTGAGCATGTGCACATGTGTCTGTATGAGCTGCTTAACAGTGTCGATGAGCCACATGCAGGAAAATGATGGGCCAGGTGATGGTGAGGCCAGCCTGCTGGTTACGTACAGTGGTGTACCCCAGGGGTAACAATGGTGGTGTGGAGGCTGGGGATGGTGGTCTCTTGCCTGCCCTTTTCATACGTCATAGACAATTTTCCTGTAGGTCAGGCCTTTCCTTGAGAAGGAATGGTGATGACAAGGAGGTTGGGAGGAGGAGGGAGAGGGAGGCATCCTATCTCTCAGTACCCAGTTTGCCAGCAGCCTCTCCCTGTCATCCAGTTCTTGCAGTATCAATTGTCCCCTCCAGAAAGCAGTTCACTTTCACTGTGTGACTGGGGAGGTAACAGGTGGGAGCAACTCCCTGCTCCGGTTTCTGTATCTGGGAGGAGTAAACACTCTGCCTGGCCTTTCCTCTAGATCTTTGCTCAAACTGCCCCCACCACCCAGACCACCATTCAGGTTGACATCTCACCAATCCCTAAAGGCTCAGCTAAAACACACTTCTTTATTATGCCTTCCTAGGTCTTGCATGATAGAATTAAATTCTCTGTTCTTGGTACTCCGAGGTTGCAAGGACTGCTATGCAGTAGTTCTGTGTAGCTCTGAAGGCAACAAATCTGGCTGGGACAAAGTTACAGTGTGAATTGGGTCAGTGTCCTTCTCTGGCTTAGACCGTAAGTTCTTGTGTGGCCTGAACACCAAGGCCTGGTACAGTGATTTGTTAGCAAGCAGCTCTCCTGGGGAAAGGCCCTGATTTGTAGCACTTGCCAGTATCCACGGCATAAACATGCTGGCCATGGCCAACTTAAAACTACCAGCGTGTCGCCACTGACAGTGCAGTTGAGAAGGGATGTGTCCAGTCATCCCTGTGAGGTATGGTTCCAGCATGCAGCTAGTACTTCCTGTCTATGCTGCATAAATGTCGACATCAACTTGTGCAGGGCACATAGTAGGCCCTCCATACATGGATACATGTTTGAATGAGTGAATGAATGAATAAATTCATAATTAAATGAACAGATGAAGAGCTAGATAAGTGAGTGGCATTAAATCAAGTGGCTAGAGAACTGCTGACTCACCGCGGGTGGACAGGGGCAGGTGGGCTGAAAGCAGAGGTTTCTTCTGTGTTGGGCGGGGGCACTGCGGGCCAGCACCAGGCCAATCCAGGTATCCCAGTCTTCCCCCCAGACGGCCTTTCTGCCTGCCCCTGGCTTTTCCAGGGCTGAGCCGCTTTGCATTCTCTCAGAAATAAACTGTGATGCTGCTGAATGGGGGTTTCTTGTTGCGGCTTTTGTTTCTTCAATCATGACAAAAGTTGCACTAATGAGTTATTGGAAAAACCAAGCCCTGCTCCAGGCCAGAGAGGCTGGGCAAGCACAAAAGGGGAGGTGCAAGGCCCCGGAAGAGAGCTTGCAAGCTGGGAAGAGGAAATTTAAAAGCTCCTATGTGTCCAGGGCTTCCTGGTTCACATGGACTAGCTCAAGGAGTCCTTCTCCACAAGCTGGTTGGACAGGTGTCATTAACATCCCACTGCTCTCAGGCATTTGTGCTCTCACCTCAGGGCCCTTGGGCTCACTACTGCCTCTGCCTGGAATACCCTTGCTGCCCTATGTCCACGGCCTCCCGCACTCCCTTCACCCACATTCTTGATTGAACTGAATGTCACCTTCTCAGAGGCCTTCTCTGACTATCTTGTCTAAAGTGACACCACTCCTCATTCTCTACCCCCTTGTCCTACTTAAAATTTTTATAGCACTTACCATAATCTGATGTCTTGGGTTCTGTTTCCCCAGAAGCAGACCCAGGACAAGTCTTTGAGGACAGGTAGTATTTGGTGACTCCAGGAAACACCCCTGGGAGAATGGGGAAGTGATACAGGGAAGGGAAGGCAGCCAATAGAAGGTGCATTATTTGTCTGGTTACCACTGTGGGAAACTGTGGCCCAGCCCTGCTGGGGAACTCTGGGAGCTAGTGTGGGACACACACCTCAGAGACATCTGCCTGAGAGGTGAGGGCTCCACGGTATTTATGCACCAGCTCTGTGAGTCGTTGGCTGAGGGCCGCTCCAGGCAGCTGGGGTTCTTGGCCCTCTGGCTGCTCTGTGGGCAAAGGAGGCTTTGGGCAAAGGCACTGGGATACTGGCAATTAGAAGTCAGCCTGAGGGCACTGAAGGCAGTACAAGGATATGGGCTGAGCATGCATAGCATCCACTAGACTCGATATGATATACAATTTTATCGTCTGTCTTATCCACTAAAATGGAAGGGCAGGACTCTGCCATGTTCACTGCTGTATCCTGTGTGCCTGTAACAGTTTCTGGTAATCACGATACAGTGGTTGAATGAAAGGAAGTCCATTTAACAGATAAAAATGGTGA
>JAQQAC010014982.1:0-10577 GCA_029783875.1 Phataginus tricuspis | reverse complement strand
CCAGCGTCAGACCGGGGACTCTGGGTGCAGACAGCGAGACTCACTGAGACAGGAGCTTGTCTTGTCCATCAGACCGAGGGCTTCCCGAGGGCAGCAGCTGTTTCTCCTCAATCAGAATTATAGCTCTTGTAGGCAGGAGCTGTGCCTTCCCCCATGAAACTGGGAGCTCCCAAGGCCAGGACTTAAGCCTTCCTCGCCAGAGGACTCCCTGGTGGCAGGAGCACATCCAGTCCCCCAGACTTGGGAGCCCTGGAAGACAGGGGCTCCCCTGACCCCAGGCATGGGCATGATCTGATGTCTGCCCTGATTCAGGGGTTACTGGAGAGCAGGTTTGTTGTACCCCCAATCCGAGTGGGGCCCCTGTAGGCAAGAACTGTGTCTCCTCCTTAGCCTGGGGTCTTCCTGAGCTCTTGGCCTATGCCTTCTCTGTCAGACTTGGGAACCCCTGAGGGCAGAGGCTGTGTCTCTCCACTCAGACTGGATGCTTCCTGAGGGCAGTGCCTTCTTTGCCCAGCTGAGGAGGGAAGGGGTGAGGCTAGGTGGCCCAGTGTCTTGGGGCCTCAGCAGCAGGCGGGCCCTCCCTTCCCCAGGAGGGAGCCTTAGTGGGCATGTGTGCAAACTCACCCTGCACTGTCAGCCCTCTGTGGGAAGGGTGAGGGCTGGGAGCGCTGTGCCCGCTAAGTGTATAATTACACAGTACTTGGGGTAATTTTCCTCTTCCTCAAGAAGCGCACGTTGGCCCTGATTTTCCTATCTGCAGATTGTAAGCTCGTAATTAGCAGCAAATTACCCACACAAGTGACAAATTTTTGTGCTTTCAAGTAAACAGACAAAATACCCACAGTTCATAAATTGCCTCTCGGTGCAGCAGGCACCTGGCTCCCGGCGATGCCCAGCCTGCCCACACGTGGCAGGAAAGGGGGGCGGAGAGCCAGCGTGGAGGCCCAGGCTGTAGTCAGAGGAATGAAGGACAGCCTTTAGAATCAGTCCTTCCTACTCACTGACCAGTGCCAGCAGGTCAGAGTCCTCCGTCAGGGTCCGCTTCATGGCACCCAACGTGGATGTGACAGCACTGGCCTTGAGGATGAGAAGCAGGTCCCCGACCACCCCATATATCACTCAGGAGCTCCCTGAAACTGGTCCTGCGTCTTCTCTCAGCCAGCGTCACCCCCTGGGTACCACAGGCCTTCTGGGCACTGCCTCTCACTTGCTTCTGAACACAGTTCTTAACGTTTTTGTGCCATGGTGATAGGGAGACGGATTTAGGAAGGTAATTAAGGTTAAATGAGGTCATGAGGGTGGGGCCCGAATCCAATAGGACTGCTGTCCATATAAAAACAGCAAGGGACACCAGATTTCCCTCTCCCCACGTGCACACAGAGGAAAGGCCCTGTGAGGACACAGGGAGAAGACAGCTGTGTACAAGCCAGGAGGAGAGGCCTCACCAGGAACCAACCCCCCGGCACCTGCTCCTGGACTTTCAGCCCCCAGAACTGTGAGAAAATAAATGTTCATTGTGTAAACCACCCAGTCTGCGGGCTTCTGTCATGGCAGCCAGAGCAGACTACCACTCTAGGTATGTTCTCTGAGCCCGCGGCCTCACAGGTGAAGACGGGGGTAAGTGGCAAGCCTCCACGTAGGATTGTAAGGATTCAATGAGACCAGGGGTGTAAGATCACTCTCAGTGCCCCTGGCACATAGTAAGCCCTCAAGTGCAGTACTGCTACACATACTGTAGGGTCTCGGTGAGCTAGTTCTTACTCTCTGTCCTCCTTCATGTTCGTTCATGTTATTCCCACCACATGCCCAGATCTGATGAACACTCATTTAATAAGAACTGGTTCCCTGTGTTCACCGATACTCTGAAGCTCCAAGACACCCCCTAATACCTCTATGCCCTTACCCTCATGGAGAGGGCTGGAGGCAGGAGGATCTAGGCTCTGCTATCCTCCCTCATCTCAGGGGCCTCATCTTTAAAGTGGGGTTAATAATAGCTACCTCTGCAGGCTGAACAGGGGTAAGATCTGCAATATGCCTGGCCCAAGCGTCTGGTGCCTGGGGCACAAGTAATGATAACTGTGGTCAGCGTTATTGTCCCTAGTAGCTGTTACCTTGGTGGCCCCCAAGGGCTCACCTCCATGTGTACTCCCCTCCCGTATTGGCTCTGGGCTGGCCTGAGACCTGCCTTAACCAGTCAAATGTGGTGGAAGTGATGTTGGGTCAATCCTTGGCTGAAACCTTCAGAAGGTCTGGCAGCCCTGGTGTGCTGGAGCTGGTTCATACTGGCTTGGAAAAGCTTATGATTACATTTTCAGGAGTTTTATGAATTTATCGACATCAAGGTAGTAGCTTGAAATTAGTCTTGGTCAGTATTTACAACACAGTAATTGGCAAATACTAAAAGTCAGGGGCTTTCCTTCTCTTCCTCCCTCCCTCCCTTCCTTTTTCTTTTCTTTTTTCCTGCCGAGTCGAGTACGAGCACTGCCTGGCAGCTTCCACTTTTGAACTCTTGTGAGCCCTGAACCACCACATACAAAGTTCAGTGACCTTTCAGGAAAGACCACCATGTGAAAAGCCTCATGGAGGGGGAGGGGGTGTCCAGCCTGTGAATGAAGATGTTCCAGGGACATTCCAGCCCCAAGAGACATTGCATGGGTCAGAGATGAGCTGCCCCTGCTGTAACCTGCCTGAATTCCTAATCCACAGAATTGTGATAAAATAAAAGTCTTGTTGTTTTAAACCATGGAGTTTTGGGGTACTTCAGGTTGCATCAGTAGATAGAACTGCCACTGATCCTGAGGTGAAGGGCCAGAAGGCCCCATGTCCCCTACCACGGCCTCTTCATTAGGTGGCTTGTTGTCCCCTTCCATGTTCCCTGGGTTCCTGGAAACCCAAAGGAGAAACACCCCAGCTCTCTACACCCAGCAGGGGTGGCCTCATTTGCCCCTCAGCCCCTTTGCTTCTTCAGGGAACCCCAGAAGTCAGTGCCACTCGCATCCCTCCCCCATCGAATGTGAGCAGACAGGGAGAGTGGAGAGGGATTCTGCTGGGGAGCTGGGGTGGAGCTGAGGGAGGAGCGGAGCCCCCTCCCTCCCCTGTTGACATTTGAAAAGGACAAAATTAAAAGGAAGGTAAATGTTACTCTTCTCTTCTCCTGGGACCAGGGAAGAAAGAGACCAATCCAGGGTTCTGACTGCAGCAAATTTGGTGAAGGTGCTGGGGGGCTGGGCAGGAGGTCACCGCAGGATGAGGGGTCATTGCTGATGGGCAATCGAGGTTACCTGGGACTGGCGTGGGGCAGCACTGCCCTCCCCATGTCATTCCAGGGGCTCTGTGGCTGGGTGAGCCCAGTGGTCCCATCCAGGGGTGATGCTGCTGGTCTGCATGGTGCTTCTAAATTAAATACCTGACAGATCCTAATTTGGGGGATTTGGGAATGAGAAATTGGAGTCCTGGGAATTCTCAAAAATTCCTGAAATCATAAATTATTCTGAATTTTCCGTAACACTATATTTACATGTTTTAAATAATGAGTTACTAAAAAATAAGCTGAATCATTTTTCTGTAATAGGGTTTTGTTAAAAGTATCAGAAGGCTTTTGTTAAAAAAAGATATAATGTTAAATGCATGGTTTATTATTACTATGAACCAATGTATTTTGACAAGATTATATATTTTAATAACATGAAAAATTGCTTCCTACCCGAGATGGAGATTTGTTAAGAGAAAACATTAAAATGAAGGAATATTAACACAAAATTAATGACAAATAAGTCATTAAAAATGGAAAAAGACAATATTTAATATTTTTAATTTTCCTTCTTGAAATGAAATTTTTAAAACACACAAAGCATTAATTGATCTGACAGTCTCGATCTTCGTTTTGCAACAAATATTTCAGACATAGAAAAAAAATATTTTGTTGACGTTGTTTGAATTGTCAAGCAAATGTCCAAAAGTGTCTTCAGTTTGGGCGTCAGGGCACACATTGCCTCATGTAATCTCTCTCTCCTTTTTTTTTAACAATGAAAATACTTTATCTGCTTTCCCTGATATTCTCTTTGCTATTGCAATTGACATTGCTTTTACTCACTCAGATTTTAGATCACTTTCTGATTTTGTGTCTGAGAATTCCATAACATTCCTATTTGCTTCTCATTGCATTTCTTCCATATTAAATGTTCAAGCATTGGAAAACGCCAATGATGTCGATAGGACTTGAAGAATGTAACATTCCAATCCTAGCAAGGTTAACAGCACTGCACATACCAAAATCCCCCTTTAAAGGACTTATTTTGCTTCCAAAACTCATTTCTTGGAATAGCCCTCAGAGGATCTGTATAAAGTATACTATGCATATAAACTTACTAATATTTATTTTATTTGTAAGAATGACTCACCATTGACAGCAGACAGGGCCGCAGACACACACTGATATAGTGGTGACAGCTACAAACAAGACTGACTGATTAGATGATGAGATTCTCACCTATGGGCCCCTGTTCCAGTTCCCAGGGATGCCGACCACGTTAATCGTCAACTCCATGCATCAGGGTTTCCAGCTGTGCCTTTCAACTTGACATTAGTTGGTCCCCTCAAACCAGTAACATCTCTATGTTGATAATGAAACTGTAATTCTTGCAGGAGAATTACAATACCTTCTCCCACTTTTTAGTTTTCTTGAGTGACTTTTCTTGGGAATTTAGATTCAAGAAAGAATTCCTGAAAAATGCTGAAAAAACATTACTGTGTTGTAACACTAGGTGTATAGCACAGCTTAAGGGATGTGAGCTCTCCAAGGACAGTGAACCCTTGACATGCCTGTCCCTGGATGGGATGCGGTTGCCCAGAGGTTGGACAGGTCATTAAAGAGAAAACCGGACTCCAGTAGAAAGATCACCGAACCCCGCTGTTTCCCCAGTTCCCCGCCTCTCGTGCTGGACTCTTACAAGACACTGTTCCCCAGGGACCCGTTGTTTGCTCTTCATCATCATATTCTTTGGGGCACCCCACCCATGATCTTGGTTCCAGAGCACTGATGAAATCTAAATGCCTATCTCCAGCCCAGACCTCACCCACTCTCCCACCTAAAAACCCATTTGCAAGTTTTTTGCTCCCTATCCACATGACTCCAGACTCTGCTGGTTTCAAAGTCTCAATATCTGAGGTAGGAATGCTTCCAACAGGGGACAAAATGCTTCCAATGAACTGGAAGGTGAGTTTGTCACCAGGCCCTTTTGGTTCTCATGCAAAAAAGAGGATTACTGCATTGGCTGGGGCAGCTGACCCTAATTATCAATGGGAAACATTGGGACAGGGAGGGGTATGGAGCATGTCCTAGTACTTCTAGGTCAAGTAAAAGTTAATGGAAGACGATAGCAACCCAAATAAGCAACACTACCAAAGGTCCAGCCTTCTCCAGACAGAAAGTTAAGTTTGCCCCACCAGGTAAAGAACTCTGCCCAGCTGAGGTACTTAAGAAGGGCAAACAGGTCATGGGAAGAAATGGCAAATACCAGATATGGGCTTGTGATTAGACATAGAAAAACAACTATCTTATCCACCTGTATTGTATTCCTTACTATGATAGATATATTGATCTATTTTAACAAAATCTCATTTTTCTCCCATCTTCCTGTTATTTTTATATAGGGATATTTTTGATGATTATATTTGTAGTTTGTTACATGCATTATAAGATATCAAGCTGGGAAGCATGATGGAATTAGGAGAATGGACATCCTACTTAGCCTGATGTAGTTACTGATGTGAATTCGGGCTGTCCCCCTTTGGGGAAAAAGGTAAGTTTTATTTGTGGGGATAGTTCTATTATGTTAGGTAGAAGCAGGTTTGGCGGGGGTAGTTGTGGTGTGTAAGTTTAACAATGGAAAAAGTGTGTCTATTGATGTTGGGCAGCCAAGAGGTGGACCACAGTGAAAGTGTGTCATTCTTCTCGGCTGCCTAGGGCCTTAAACCCTCTTTCTTTATTGGGACCTCCATGCCTTATACGTCTGCCTTTCCCCTATGTAGACCAGAGCTCCTTTCCCAGGATGCTTTGATCCAGATATGTAACTTAATGTCTAACATTTATTGAGCACTTATATTTTGCCTAACACTGCTAAGCATTTTCCTACCATATCTCAATTCTCACAACTACTTTATGTGGTAGTTACTATTGTTAGCTTTATATTGGAGACAGGGAAACTGAGACTCAGAGAGGTTAAGTAACTTGTCCAAGATCACACAGCTAAGAAATGATGGAGCTGGGACCATCTGACTGCAGTGACTGTATTTAACCATCTTCCTCCAAGTCACATCTATGTTTGGTGGGAGGACACACAGATAAGAGCATTATGATTCCACTGTGTTAAGGGCACTACTACCAGCCTTAGTGGAGATCCAGGGAGATTTCTGGAAGAGATGTTGCCTGAGCTGAGTCAGGAGGTGTAACGAACTGGGTAGGCAAAGGGGGGTGGTCAGGGCGTTCCAGACTACGGGAACTGCACATATAAAGGGCCAGAGGAATGAACTGGCATGACTGGAGGTGCCATATTGCAGTGTGTGGTGGGGAGCAGGGGGAGGATGGCAAGGCCCAGATCACACAGAGCTATAGCTAAGCTTGATCCTGGAGGCTGCGGAGAGCCACGGAGGGATTTTCAGTGGATTTGCGATTCAAATATCTCTGGCAGAGCATAAGGGTGCTTCGCAGGGTATGTGGGCTGGGAGCAGGGAGCAATTGGAGACCTTTGCATAATCCAGGGAGAAATGAGCAGGGTCATAGGAAGAAACACCAGGGATGGGAAAAGGAAATGGACAGAGGGGATGGAGATGAGAGACAGAGAAGGGAGAATCAGCAGGACTTGAATGTGGACTTTAAGAGGAAAGGAATTGCTCAGGGTTCGTTCTGCCTGGGTGATGGGAGACATGACGAGCCATTCACTGAGGTAAGAAATGCAGGAGAAAGAATGAGGTTGTAGGTTTTAAGCAGAGAGGGAATTTTAACTAGCCTCAGAGAGCCCAGGGCTGAAGATGCAGCTAATAACAACCACCAATTACTAAGCACATATAGCACACTAAGAGCCAGCCTCACGGGGCCCAGGGAAGACTGAATGAGTTAGTAGATGGAAGGGACTTAGAATAGTACCTCTGCCAAAGCAAGCACTCTGGAAGAATTTACCATTACTAGCGTTATTTTACAAAGAAACTGGGCAAAGAGAGGTGAGGTGGCTTACCCAAGGTCACTCGGGCAAGAAGTGGCAGTCTGACTCCAGGGCAGTGGCTCTGACCTCCCACCACACTGTCTGTGGGTCACAGAGAGCTGTGGGGTGGATGAGCTCACACAGGGGGAGCATGAAAGGGAGAGAAGAGGGGGCTGAGAGCCGGGGCCCAGGGAGCACTGACAAAGTGTCCCCAAAGGCGCTGGGCTGACTGTGTGCTCTCGGGGCCCTTCTGGTGCCCACGCTTCAAGGCACGTAGTGCTCATCCCTGGAGTGCTTTTAAACAATACGTTCCCAATATACTCCTGTGTCCCACCCAAGAACCTCTGCTTCAGTTGTCCTGGAAGAGTCAAGGTCCTGGGCTGACCTTGAGAGACTGGAGCTCGCAGTGAACTCCTACAGCACAAGAAACTGTTGAGCGTCTTCCGCTGAAAGGTGAGGCTGAACATAGTACCTCCTAACGGGTTGTGGTGAAGCAGAGTGCATGTCCCTTTCAGCATACATGTCCTCTGTAAAACCTCATCATCATTATTATTATTGACTACTATTGTTATAGTTATTGGTGCTCTCGGGTTTGACTCTCCAGAGTTTAGCACACATCTAGGACTTGACAAATACCTGTAGGATAAATGACCACAGGAGCCCTCTGGTTCTGGTTCTAGACTCCCCTTGGGTGAGTCACTCGGATTTTGAGGACCGCAGCATGTTATAAGTGCGGCGCACAGTCATGCCTGTCTGCCCTCACTGGGGTGGTTGGTGACAGACTGGGGAAGGCGAGTTGCAGGCTGCCTTGAACTGGCGGGAAGCTCCCCTCCTTGAGAGACAAGTGGGGTGAGGCTGGCACAGTGGCTGGGAGGACGTGGGCCCAATGTAGGCTGCTGCTGGCTCAGCAGGTCCAGGAGGGACAGCTGAGGCTCATGGACTGCGGCCTCCCTACAATGTACTGAGCATGTGCACATGTGTCTGTATGAGCTGCTTAACAGTGTCGATGAGCCACATGCAGGAAAATGATGGGCCAGGTGATGGTGAGGCCAGCCTGCTGGTTACGTACAGTGGTGTACCCCAGGGGTAACAATGGTGGTGTGGAGGCTGGGGATGGTGGTCTCTTGCCTGCCCTTTTCATATGTCATAGACAATTTTCCTGTAGGTCAGGCCTTTCCTTGAGAAGGAATGGTGATGAAAAGGAGGTTGGGAGGAGGAGGGAGAGGGAGGCATCCTATCTCTCAGTACCCAGTTTGCCAGCAGCCTCTCCCTGTCATCCAGTTCTTGCAGTATCAATTGTCCCCTCCAGAAAGCAGTTCACTTTCACTGTGTGACTGGGGAGGTAACAGGTGGGAGCAACTCCCTGCTCCGGTTTCTATATCTGGGAGGAGTAAACACTCTGCCTGGCCTTTCCTCTAGATCTTTGCTCAAACTGCTCCCACCACCCAGACCACCATTCAGGTTGACATCTCACCAATCCCTAAAGGCTCAGCTAAAACGCACTTCTTTATTATGCCTACCTAGGTCTTGCATGATAGAATTAAATTCTCTGTTCTTGATACTCCGAGGTTGCAAGGACTGCTATGCAGTAGTTCTGTGTAGCTCTGAAGGCAACAAATCTGGCTGGGACAAAGTTACGTGTGAATTGGGTCAGTGTCCTTCTCTGGCTTAGACCGTAAGTTCTTGTGTGGCCTGAACACCAAGGCCTGGTACAGTGATTTGTTAGCAAGCAGCTCTCCTGGGGAAAGGCCCTGATTTGTAGCACTTGCCAGTATCCACGGCATAAACATGCTGGCCATGGCCAACTTAAAACTACCAGCGTGTCGCCACTGACAGTGCAGTTGAGAAGGGATGTGTCCAGTCATCCCTGTGAGGTATGGTTCCAGCAGGCAGCTAGTGCTTCCTGTCTATGCTGCATAAATGTCGACATCAACTTGTGCAGGGCACATAGTAGGCCCTCCATACATGGATACATGTTTGAATGAGTGAATGAATGAATAAATTCATAATTAAATGAACAGATGAAGAGCTAGATAAGTGAGTGGCATTAAATCAAGTGGCTAGAGAACTGCTGACTCACCGCGGGTGGACAGGGGCAGGTGGGCTGAAAGCAGAGGTTTCTTCTGTGTTGGGCGGGGGCACTGCGGGCCAGCACCAGGCCAATCCAGGTATCCCAGTCTTCCCCCCAGACGGCCTTTCTGCCTGCCCCTGGCTTTTCCAGGGCTGAGCCGCTTTGCATTCTCTCAGAAATAAACTGTGATGCTGCTGAATGGGGGTTTCTTGTTGCGGCTTTTGTTTCTTCAATCATGACAAAAGTTGCACTAATGAGTTATTGGAAAAACCAAGCCCTGCTCCAGGCCAGAGAGGCTGGGCAAGCACAAAAGGGGAGGTGCAAGGCCCCGGAAGAGAGCTTGCAAGCTGGGAAGAGGAAATTTAAAAGCTCCTATGTGTCCAGGGCTTCCTGGTTCACATGGACTAGCTCAAGGAGTCCTTCTCCACAAGCTGGTTGGACAGGTGTCATTAGCATCCCACTGCTCTCAGGCGTTTGTGCTCTCACCTCAGGGCCCTTGGGCTCACTACTGCCTCTGCCTGGAATACCCTTGCTGCCCTATGTCCACGGCCTCCCGCACTCCCTTCACCCACATTCTTGATTGAACTGAATGTCACCTTCTCAGAGGCCTTCTCTGACTATCTTGTCTAAAGTGACACCACTCCTCATTCTCTACCCCCTTGTCCTACTTAAAATTTTTATAGCACTTACCATAATCTGATGTCTTGGGTTCTGTTTCCCCAGAAGCAGACCCAGGACAAGTCTTTGAGGACAGGTAGTATTTGGTGACTCCAGGAAACACCCCTGGGAGAATGGGGAAGTGATACAGGGAAGGGAAGGCAGCCAATAGAAGGTGCATTATTTGTCTGGTTACCACTGTGGGAAACTGTGGCCCAGCCCTGCTGGAGAACTCTGGGAGCTAGTGTGGGACACACACCTCAGAGACATCTGCCTGAGAGGTGAGGGCTCCGCGGTATTTATGCACCAGCTCTGTGAGTCGTTGGCTGAGGGCCGCTCCAGGCAGCTGGGGTTCTTGGCCTTCTGGCTGCTCTGTGGGCAAAGGAGGCTTTGGGCAAAGGCACTGGGATACTGGCAATTAGAAGTCAGCCTGAGGGCACTGAAGGCAGTACAAGGATATGGGCTGAGCATGCATAGCATCCACTAGACTCGATATGATATACAATTTTATCGTCTGTCTTATCCACTAAAATGGAAGGGCAGGACTCTGCCATGTTCACTGCTGTATCCTGTGTGCCTGTAACAGTTTCTGGTAAACACGACACAGTGGTTGAATGAAAGGAAGTCCATTTAACAGATAAAAATGGTGA